>VWZY01008407.1:826273-908060 GCA_013399075.1 Chloroceryle aenea
AAACCTGATCTTCTCTTATGGTGGGCGGCAATTTGCTTCCCCAGTTCCTGCCTTGTGGTCCATCCACTTGAGAGGTGTGGGAAGAGAGGTTGTCAGTGAAGACTGGGGCAAAAATGTTGTTGAGCACCTTGGCCTTCAACTCAGCCATTGTTGCCAGTTTTCCAGTCTTGCCATGGGGGTCGGGTGTGCTTTCTTTGACTTTCATAGAGATTTGACATCAGGGGCTGAACTGTTTCTAGGGCAAACTCTTCACAGGTACAAGGTGCCCAGGTGTAGATATATATGTATAATATATTTATATTATATAATGATAGTATGTTGAAATGGAGAAGCAAAGGGCAAAGGAAATATCTCCCATAAGATTTATTTTACACCTCTCATAAGATTTACTATTTGTGATCCTTCACTGAGGACTCTTTCCCAGTTTTAATTTTTTTCCACAGCAGATCTCTCATATCTTCCACTAGGGTGTTACTTTCTTGTGCACCAGAGGAGGGAGATATATGCCCACAAACCTTCTGAGAAAGCCATTTACAGGAAATAAAGACCAAGCTTAATCTGGAGAGTAAACCCTTATTCTCATTCACACCTGTTAAAAAGCTTATTCTGGGATTAAACTAGTGCTAACTACTGAAAAATGTAGTGGGCTACATAGTGATCATCATCACATAGTCTTCACCAGATGCTGTAATGCAGAAGTATTATCCAAGGAAATTGTAGCCTGCTGCATATCATACACAAATGACAATCACTGCTGTTCTAAGAAGTCCATCTTTTTAATTGCTTTGCTGGCAGATGGATTCTGCGCAGGGTCTCATTTTCTCACTGTGGGCTGCCTTTGTTTTTTCACACTTCTAATCATATAATTCAGTATGGTTTGCAGATACATCACACTGCATAGTCATATACTTCACTAAGAAGATCTCAGGGATTTTTTTTCTGCAGCACTGGAGCAGTTAAGCACATTGGTGCTTAACCCTTCATAACCTAGAACAACTCAATAGAAAAGGAAACATTTTGCACAGGTAGGGGTTGACATTTTAGCTTTGAGATAATGGAGCAACTTCCACATTTTCTCCCTCCTCCTCCCTGTGTGAAAGAAATAGAAGGTTTACAGTCCAGCTCTCCATTTAGATGAAAGAGTCAAGCTTCAAGCTCTCTCCTGAAATACTTTTTAAGTAAAAGCATCTGCAACTTTTTGAAAAACTATTTGTTTTATTTAGCAGGGAAAAGAGAAGATCATCCAACATTTTTGGCCTCATATGGGGCTTTTCATAGTGCATGGAGAACTCAAAGACTTTTAAAAGAATCCAGAGCCTAAAAACTTAATGAATTACTTAGTTGGCATGCATAGTTTGGCCTCCTAGTGCCTGAATTGGTCTCTGTATATCTGGTGGCTCAGGAGTTCCTGACTTTTAAATCACTGTCAGATACTTGTTCCTGAGGAATAGGGATCCCACAGTGATTTGTGGGTTTGCTGCTTCATAGAATCTGGTCCCTTGAAGAGCTTATGTTTGGCCTTCTTTTGCTTGTTTGTAAGAGAAGGGTTTTCTGAATGTACAGCTGTTCTTTGTGTGCCTCACTCTTCACAGTGACACTCTTCACCTCTGAGGAGCCAGGCTGTTGCCAAGTGGATGGCTAAATTTCTTCTGAGGTTTTGAAGGAACTCTTCTTCACATGGCTGTCCTCTCTGTGCACAAGACTCACCAAGTCACATCAACAGGGCTTTTCTTCCAGAGCAGAGACCTCAGATTGGAGGGCAAAAGGACCATTAGATAGACTCTGTGCTTGTATTTTTGTATTAGTCCTTCAAACCAACTTATATGTTGTTGTACTATTTCTCTAGGGAATCAGATTTCTGCTCTACTGTAATCTCTCCCTACAGTTGTGTCATCAGTGAGATTCAGTATTTGCTAAACAAATGCCAGCACATGCTGATATTGCAAAGAGGGCACAGTACTGCGCTTTCATTTAGCATCCCTGTAAACCATTTCCCTACCCTGTCGATTAATATTTGCAAGCAATGCTGGAACTTGGAGGCCAATGGGCTGTAGATGACAAATTTGTTTTGATCCAAGGAAAGGTATTTGATAATAGAGCATCAGTGTTGAGATCTAAAATAACATGATCCACTTGCCAAGGCTTCCTCACTGCAGAAGGAAGCTAATTAAGCAGCGATCCCTTCTCCTGAGCAGTCTCTGCTGTAAGAGAATGAATAACAACATGAGCTTGAGTCTGTAGTACATAATGCTGTTAGGTTTATTACTCCCCTTTTACAGCTTGCAGTAAAGAGAACTGTTGCAATTAATGAATGAAGTGGATATAATGCTGCAGTCAAGGTCAGAGTGAGGCATAAAATGCAGATCCCAGTTTTGCCCAAGTTGTGTGCTGGCAGATGAAAGCAGTTTGTCAGGAAAGGAAAATAGGATCAGTTCTTCCTTTCAGTGCAAAGAAATATCTCTCTTACATACATCTGACAGCATCCTACCAAACTCTCCAGCAATGATATATGGGAGCAGAGGAAGTTAATGAAGGTGTCAGAGTCCTGGAAGAGAGGGACTGTTCAACCAATTAGCCAGAAACTGGAGGCAAACCTCTGCAGATTCCTGTCTGCGTCAGGTTATAGGTGCTGTTATAAAATAACAGTATGGCTCCAGTTCCAAATTCCACACTCTTGCAGCAGTGTAAATCCCCAGCAGTCACTGACAACAGTTCACTGGTGTATAGTGGAGAGATGTACAATGTTTTCCTCGTCTCAGCCATTAAACTGGAGTTTGACTGAAAGCAAAGGCAACTAAGCCTGGAAGGCAGTAATAATATATATTCCTTTCTTTTCATTCCTTTTTCCTTGGTTATACACCCAAGAGCCACACATGCCAATCACATTACAATTCCTTACATTTTCTTGTATTCTATTTCCCAGTCAGTCTGGTCTCATCTGTTTTGCTTTTAAACCCTCTAAACTCTTCAGGGTATGTAATATCGCTTTTCAGCTTGTACAGTTTTAAAACCCAGGTCTTTGATTATTGCTGTAATATAAATGCATATTTGTGATCACAGTGACTGCAGTTGCAGAAAATGGAAATCATAAAGATTATTTCTCAAAGTTCCTGTTGAAGACCATTAGATGATTGCTAGCTAGTGATAGAAACACATTTCTTTCAGGACAAGCTACTCTATCATAAAGGCTTAATATCTTCCACTGGAGAAGATAGGTTTGCTGGAAACAAGACACCATTGCCAGATGGAGCATAGGTCTGCATGTTTATGTTCTGATGCAAAATGTGTGTGAAAAGCCACAAGAGTTCTGGGTCCTGTAGGATGGGGCAAGATAGTTAATAAGATGTGCTTTGCAAGAGGGCTGACTGATGCATTCAAACAGCAAGCTTCTTCAGACATGTTTTATTCCATGAGTGAGGACCACATTTTGACAATCAGCAGTCACTGAGCAGCATGATCTATTTGTTCAAGGAGTCCTTGCACGGAGCAAAGCTGGGCAAATAGAAAAGAATACTGGCATAACTGTAAAAGAAGCATTATATCCTCACTGAACTGACTTAACATGTGTATGTTTACCCCCTCTCAACCATATACACATTCCCCGTGGGGAAAAGTATCTACAGTATGTTTTAATTTGAGGGGGTGAGGTGTGGCTAGAGAACCATAAAAGACCTTCCTTCTGCCCTTTGAGAAACACTCATTTGTTTTCTGCCTTGCCTATATGTGTTTGAAATGCACTCTGTTCCTCCTCCTGTATCACCCCAAGAACATCATGTTGCAAATTTGTTGCGACTCAAGCATCAGCAATTCTCCCCCTCCATGGAACTGTGTTGGGTTTGAATACAGTGTGAGGGAATGTCCCTTGGTTTTTGGGTTGTGAAGTGAGAACTACCACTTACGGAGCTCTCTGTTGATACTGCTTGCTTGGCTTCCCTTTGATGATGACTCGAGTTGTCATATAAGTAAGTCATAAAATGAAAAATAAGCTCTAGTAAGACCACAGCTCTGATGGCCAGAGGTGCTCCAAGGGGTATATAAGAGGGCGATCAGAAAGGAAGTGGAATGTGTGGAAGGAAGAAAACAAGAACATTTATCTGTTTCTGTCCCATTCCCTGAAACTTCACACGTTTGTTTTTATAATACTTTCCCCTCCGTAGCTTTTAGTGCTGATATTTTCTGAGGAAGGGACAAGGATCTGATACAACACTTTCTAAAGTTATCACTGTACTACAGTGTGAGGAGCTTGACCAAGACTTGGAGTCCCAGGTACCGTACGAAAATGCAGTGACTAGTAACACATAGCCCAAAGAGCTTGCAGTCTCAGTAGGGAAGATACATAGGCAATGCCAATGAAAGCTCAGTGGTAGTACTGAGGATAAAGGTTATCTATCTCTGCTTCTCTGTCAGCTCTGCATTTCACTGCTTCTGCCAAGTCTTTCTGACCCCTCAGCCCAACTGTTCATGTCCACCAAATTGTTGAGTTGTAGGGACAGGAGGGGCCTCTGACCTGCTTCTTAACTACCCAGAAATTCGAAGAACTTCAGGGCATTTTCAGGAGTAGATGAAGGAATAGATATCAGTCTGTTCTGGAGTGGTAGGTATGTTGCAAGTTAATACACATAGTAGAATATATTATTTAATGTTTTGGGCAGGAATGACTTTATTCTTGCTATAGATGAATATGAATATGCACAGATTGCAATCTGTGCAAGAATAAATTGCAGACATTTATTCTTGGTATGAAAAGCAAGTTCCACAGTCTGCAGATGGAATGTATGCAGGGATGCCTTGTCAATACCCTGGCAATCTTAATGAGAAACTGAAAAAGTGAGTCAGTTGAACCTTCAGCTCCCAAGCCAGGCACATCACCTTCACTTGCTTCCTTGCTTTGTAATGGGGTATATTCCTGATCTTTCCTGAAGAGTAATGGGACAGATGATCTTCATGAGGCTCCAGCCTGGTGGCATAGAGAAATTCTTTGACTTTCTGCTACCTTCAGTTTGCCATACTTCCTTACCAGAGTGTACTGCCATGACCTTTTACTCTTCCACAGGGGCAGATATACCATCTCTTTTCTAAATGGGCATGTGCTTCACAACCCTGTCTTCTGGTAACCAAAGGTTGTCGTCGTTAGTCCATAAGTCTTAGAGGACATTGTGGGTTATGGGAAGTTTGTGAGAGTTGGGCAACTCTCTGTGTGGCCACAGAAAAACTCGTTACAAAAAATAACAGAAACAAAGCCTACAAGTAATCAAACAGGGATTAGGTGCCTTTATTCCTGAGAAGAAGGCAGATCCACACAGGACACACAAACATATGCTGACAGTTTCCTGTGGTGCAGGGTAAGGGAGGATGGGAGAAATGCATGGGTTATAAAGGCAGCCAGTGTTCTCTGCATCTTGTCTCAGGGGCCCAGCTGGAAGTTCTGAGCTGTGGCAGAAGGGCAGAAGTGAAAGTGCAGCTCTGACCAGACTGGACATTTCATTGCTTAAGCCAGTAGTTCCTCTTGTCTCTGGGGAGCAGAGAGTCCCCCACAAGATACACATGCAAACGTGGTGTGGGGTAGAGTTTACAACTGGTGTGAAGAATGGTCCAGTTGTGCTTTCAGCCCTCACAGCTGCTGAGCTTCATGCAGGTGCATGAGAACCCACCATGTCTTTGCTTCACCCTTCATTTCTCTTTTTCATTTTTAATCTCCTCAACAGGAAGTGGCACGTCACTCCTGTGTGTGTCACATGTATGGTCTGTATATGTCACAGGTACAAGTTCTAGCCCAGCACAGTGCCAGCCCAGGTGCTTTCAAGAAAATTCGCTAGTAGAGAGGCCAGGCAGGGAGAGCCCACTGGCTCTAGCTGGGGGAGGAGGGACATATGAGTGCAAGTGAGCATTCACAGTGATGATGAGTCACCCAGGTATGCACAGTAACCACAGTGGTGTCCCTTCCAACACCCGCAACATCCTTTGCACAGTCTCTTGGTTTCCTGTTTGCCTTTAGCAAGTTAAACCTGTTGCTTCCCTGTATTTTCCCCCTGCCTTGGATCCTGTAGTATCCTGTGTATTTCCAATCTATATGCATCGGACAGCCTAAATTTGGAGATATTACAGAATGAACTCACTCCTAACCAATCCGAGAATGATACTCAGCTGCTAGTGCTCATGCCATTCAACAAGAGGCAGCACTGGATTGATCAGTGACTCAAATTTCACAGATCTTTGATTCTGGTATTTTTCTTGTGCTGTTCTCTAGTCAAAAGTGCTAAACATTAGTTTGTTGACCCAGATTGCAACCCAGCATTTACATGAGGGAAGAAGACACTCCCACAGCAAGTTGCACAGATGTGCAACTTCCTCACACAACTAATGATACATCAACTGGATTCCTCCCCTCAGTAAACGGACACAAGAACTTGTTTGCAAGAACAAGGAATTAATCATTACTGACCAAGCATTCATTATGGCAGCTATCAAGAACGAGTGAGTTTATTTTTCGTAAAGAGGTCTGTTTAGTTGGGAAGGTGAATGTCATATTTTGCACTTGGGTTAAAAGATTCTTGGTTTGCTTGGGCTGCAGGTGGAACACAAGAAGGGTGCAACATGCACACTTGCTTGATGATGAGAGTAGCTGTAGCAGAGCCACAGGGAATCCACTCTGCTCTGTAGCCAAAAAGAGGTGGTCATCAGTGTTTTCACTGTGCTTAGTGATAAAAGGCAAAGTCTTATGAATACATCTCAAATCTAGGGCTAGAACAAGATGCAGCAAATTCAGAAGGTCTTATTTTAGAATACATATGCTCTGAATTTATAATTTTTCAGATAATTCTTATATTTCATAAGCCAGTGAGTTCACTCAGACAAGTCAGCGCACAGCCAAGTCAAACATCATGAATCTAAATCTAAAGGTATTTTAGAACCAATGAGCATACTTTGCTTGATGTGCAATCCGAGACATGCTTGCTGCATTTTTTTTTTATTTTTACATATATACATAATGGCAGGGAGAAAAGACAAAAGCTTTGCTCTGTGTTTGTACAGTTGTTTGCATGTCCATACATAATGTATCCCTCAGTAGTTCCAAAGTAGGAGATACCTTTGCTTTACATCTTTCTTAAAATAATTATTTTTATGCAATTTATGCAGCAAGCAGTGTTTAACTGTGTGCAGAGATTTACTCTGTCACAGACACAAACATGCAAGCACAGAATAACACATCTTCTACATCTTCTACACACAGATGCTAATGTTCATGTCACGGGTATTGACCCAGGGCTTCCAGTTTCTGCTAGCATCTCTCAATAGTAGCCTGACCCAAATGTTCTTCTCTAAATGTATTGCCCAGTTGATAGCTTTTCTTGTTGCAAATCCCTGTAGTTTAGCAGATGGGTGTAGAGGGGAGGAAAAATCAAACTCTGTGCCCTGGGAGCCAGGCTATTTTAGTGATTTACAAATGACCTCAGTGATCTGCAATCACTCTGGGCACTTAATATTGCTCAAGTTCCTCAGTCTCTCTCAGCATAATAAAGCTAAGGAAGTCCAGGAGACTAAATTCAGTGCTGCAGATTAGTGACGGGAAGGAAACTGGATATGCCTGAATTCAACAAAACCATTTTCCTTCTCTGATCTGCAGATGTTTTTCTCTCAGAAATGCAAGGTTTTTTTTGCAGGTGACACCCACACATCTCCTTCACTTACTGGCGATGATAATAAAGGAGATAAAGAACTGGAGCTCATGCAGTTAGACTTAATCTTTGTATGTCATCGTCACCAAGCAAAGCCACAGCAATAGGAAAACAGAGATGTTTTCTGCTGCTCGTTTCTAACTGACATTTCTTCACCAAGCTGCTCATGTAACCTGTGGACTCTTTGAACTTCGTTTTGTCCCTACTATTTTCACAGTGTGCAGGTACTGCCATGCAGTCCTGAGCTGCAGTACCTATATCCTTCACCTGTACCCCAGTCCTCATTTTGCCTCTGCCTCAGTTGTTTGATACCAAATTCTAGAACTACACAGAGACTTCCTAATAAAAGAAAAAAACAAAACCCAAGAAAGGAATACTCTGATTTTAAAACCTTATACTGCAGGTTAAATGTAGGCTTTATAAGTAGATAATCCTTTATCTTAAAGGGGATATAAGGCAGAAATAAGGATGGGTTTGGATTTTTGTTGTTGTTTAGTATATATGCACACTTATTTTGACTTAAGTATCAGGAAATAACCACAGAACTTTCATCCTTCCAAGGGCTGCTTTTATTGGAGGCAATTCACCAGAGCTGCAGTCCAAACTAATGCATTTTTCTAGCTGCTGGAGACAAGCCCTGGAGTCGCTTAACTCCTTTTTTCCTGCAGTCAGCCATTTCTGAGGCATCCTGCCTTTCCAGCCTGCTGTGGTTTGCTTAGCCATTGCCCTTTGAATATAATTGGCTGCTTTCATCTTAGGAGTTTCCTGGGGCTCAGCTGTGAGCCCATGTCCATGCAAAGGACTTAACCTGGCTTTCACCATCAATGCAGCTAGTTTCTCATTGATGCATGGCAGCCCATGCAGTCAAGAGTGCTTCTTGTGGCAAGAAGCACTAGGGTGTTTTTAATACTGTTATTTCTAGTATATGGCCAGGGAGAGGCAGAAGCCTCCTTTGTGTAGTGCATCCTGCAGCTGGTTTGTTCATTTCCATTCCCTGAGGAACTGTTTCAGAGTTTCACTGAAGTGGTTTCAGATTGGTTTCTCCTTTAAACCCTTTTGCTTCCTCTATCCTTAGTGGTGGATTGCTCTATCACAGGGCTGAACTTGAAAGTAGTGCCAACTTCGTCTGTCTGCAGCAGGGAGAAAGTTGACTATCTTGCTGTCCAGTTCTTTATCTTCATTGTCTCATTCTTTTTTTGTTGTTGTTTACATAAAACATTGACATTACTTCAGCATTCTGCTAATGAGAGAAAGAGCTACATGGAATAATGCTCCCGAAGGCAACATTCCATCCTGGACTTCAGCCTCTGTCCTTGTGCATCAGGAGCTGATGAGCTATGTAAACAGAGAAACAATTTCTTTTTTCCAGACAGTTTTGATTTGGCTAGGGAAGACTCAGAAACCCAGGGGAAAAAAAAATAAAAAAAAGTGCAAGCAGCCTACTTTATCATTTTCATGAGGAAAAAAAAGTCTGGTCTCATCTTGACCAGTGGTATTTGAAGATTAAAGTAGTCTAAAGGCTGTCATAGGCAGCAAGCATAGCAGGAAAATTAGTTAATTCTGACTCAAAGCAGAGTGTTCCAATTTAACGGGGCAGTGACAATCGGGCATTAACTTAGCTATTATTTAAGTTAGCCTGGTTCGTGTGTCCTGTCATAGTCCCGCATAAGAGGTGCTTGAGATGTCACTCGGACTCGGTAGCTGCAGTATCCACGCCAACTGAGCACCTACTATGACAATACCTGGAGCTTCTTGCTGCAGCCCTGCCCTTGTTGCAGAGGAACAGACCAGGATCTCTTAACAGTGTATGCTCAGACGAGCCGGCAAAATCCCCGCAGGCAGGGAATAAAAGCACCTGCAATTAAAGAGCCACTTCGGTCACAGGAGGGGGCAGAAGAGAGGCTGGATAGGAAAGCTTTCTTCTGACGATTTCTTAATTTTGCAACCCGATCTCTTTTCGATTAAGGTACTTTAGTGTGTAATTCCTTAAGCTTCTTTATTTTAGAGCAAAGGGTTGTTGTAAAAAGGCCATCTAATGCTTCTATCAGATTGAAACCACTATGTTAATTTCCACAGAACCGTACTGTTACCAACTGCTTGTTTGTGTCTTTGTTTTTGCTGGTTAGGGAGCAATATTTCCTGACTGAAATATTTTAACCTGATCTAGAATGGCTCCCTTGACCCTTGAAGAAATAAAAAGCCAGTAAGGAAAAGTAATGATGTGGCCATGATATAATGGTTAATGATATAATGACTAGAAAACCTGACATTTGAGGTCCTTGAAACTGAAGTGCTCCTGTGGGTTCTAAAAATAAAGTTATACTTCATTTTTATTGAAAAGAAGGAAAAGAAAGAAGAACCAGTACCTTGAAGAACAAAAAAAACCCAAAACAAACAAACAAGCAAAACCAAAACCAACCAACCAAAAAAAACAAACCAAAAAAGAAAAAACTCCCACCGTGAATTTGAGACCATTCAACTTTTTGTCTCTTTGCGAAGGGATGTATATGAAATTGGCAGCCTCCTAATACTTGTCAGCCAAATTGGCCACATCAGACTCTCTGCATGCCCTTGAGGCTGGAATAGTAAGGCACTGTAATGTGATCCTCTAACAAAAGCACCTAATTGTGAAGAACAATCCATTTGCATCAAGATAAGCAGCGAGTAATGTTTCCCTCTCAGAGACAGAGACACTGACTTTGGCTACAAATTACTGACTAGGGCTGTTTTCAGCCTTTGCCACTCTTTATTGGACCTTAACAAAGCTGACGGTGTACTCATTACCCTACCCTGTTTTCTGCTTAGTGTGAGTGACTAACAAAATTATGTCTTAGTCTATGATTCATCTTGAATCAAGTATTTTCCAGTCACCTAGCAAAAGTCTCGCTGAAAGCAGAAAGATTTGATTTTTAGCACTGATGCCTTTGCTTGCATGCTCCTAAAACTCCAGCTTTCTGTACCATGTTATTTATTAGTATCAAGCATACCATCAGTAGCCAAAGTTGCTTCTGCCGTTAGGGCATGTCTACAGGCATAATGAACTTGGCAATAGCCAAAAGCCTGCTATGCACAGGAAATGAAACGTACCGAAATTAAATGTACTGCGGGAAGCATGTCATGTGTGGGACTCCCACATGGTTGTTCAGCACGACTGAAAATCTGAAGATGATGGGACGAATCAAGGGGATGAAAGACCCCAAATCCTTCAAACAGAAAACAAGTACCTATTGCATCACCACATGGCTCCAATCTCCTATGGCAACTCCTTACCCTAAATTGAAGAGGAATGTGGCACACAAGACAGTCTTTGTGAAGCCAGTAAGTAGGCAGGGGTAAATGTGGAAGGTTGCACAATGGTGTTAGAGATTAACAAATTGGATAGACTCCTGAACTGCTGAGTCTGGCATAGAAATTAAAGTAAAAGAGGTGATTTGCAAAGTAGGAAGATGTGAGATTGTTTCACAGACATGCAGGGTTCAAGTTTATAGCTGCAGAAGAAAGAGGCATTTTGAAAAAATCTGATACAGGATGAAAATACTGGATTTGCAGGATTCAAACTAGAAGGAATGTCTGAGACTTCTGTCTTTAGTAAACCTGACAACCCCATCTGTCTTTAGTAAACCTGACAACCCCAACAGTGAAGGTTTAAGATGCTGCAAAGGTAACATGGGCTATCTTCTCTGATCTCCTAGGACCTTGGTTCCTGGAAGCATAGAAAAGCCAAGCTGTTGTTTTGTGCTGTGCTGGAGAAGTGCAGAACAGGAATCTGCATGCAGGGGGCTGGAGCTGCACAGCCCTTGGTTGACCCCTTGCAACATATGTTGATTGCCGTTCAGATATGATGGCTGATAATCAGATGTTGGTTTGACACTGAGATCCAAAAGTGGGGGAAAGGAGGATGAAAAATTAAATCACTCTTTGGCAGCATTGCATTTGCATTGGAATTAAGAACAGAGTGCAAGGCAGAAAACCCTACTGATCACTTGCTGCCCTTCATGAGGGCCAGTTTCCAAGTACAGAGCAGCAACAGAGGGAGGTTTCTCTTTACATCATCCCATAAACAGCATATGGACCCCAAAGGCAGGGCCCAGGAGGGTTAGGGCTGTCCTAGAATATTATGCATTGTCTAAAACCAGATGGAAAAAATTACAATTGCTCTGTTTATCATATATGCTAATCCACATATGCAGAGCCAGACTCCAGGCTTAACTGGCTTGCTTCTTTGCAAACACTTTCTTTTAGTCCCTTGCAGTGGTGGGTTAGAGATACTTACTGGTATGTCATCTCCAACAGTCTGTAATTCATGTCCCTACAGTGCTTAATGTTACAGCAATGTCCATTTGAGCATAGTCCTGGTTCTGCTTATTTTTTTCATTATATGTTTAAGATGTATCCCTGTATCTCCCTTTCTTTTTGGTCAGTCAAATGAACTAATACTTTTTCCAGATGTTCAAGGACTTACTTTCCAGTATCATGTCCTGGGAGCTATCAGTATGTTTTAAATATGGAAATTACAAAACTGTTAGGGGAAGAAAAGCAAATTATACCAACATTTGCTTTAGAAAGTAATATTTTCCTCTTGCTAGCCTCAGGCCCAATACATTTACTCAGGATTTAATTTATTGTATCTATTTAATAATTTTAAAAGGAGATTACAAAAAGTATAATAAAACTCTACGGAATAAAGATATAATGTAATAGATACATCTATATCTAAATATATATATGCGGTTTAAACAAAGAACATTTACCCTGTTTTATGCTTCGGATACACGTTTGCCATCTCACATTTGCACTAGAAATTGTGATTTTTCACAGCGCATTGTAAAGCGAGCACTACTTGTTAATGTTTTGTTATACAATGACAGTGCTGGTAGATGGTGTGGAGCATGTGAGATAGTGCCGTACCCTGACAGAGGACTGTGCCCAGCCTGCTGCTCTCTACTAGGAGTGGCTGGATGCTCCTTCTCCCCTCCAAGTGAGGAGGTAGTTAGCAAGGTGTTAGCATCCCCCCAGTAAGGGCCAGCAAGGAGGGCCAAGCTGGGACCATGCAGGGACTACCATGGGTCCTCTCTGGCTTCCTCCCCTCTGCCCCTGCATGTCCTCCTTGCTGCCTCGCCTGTAGTACAAAGGCACCATAAGGGGATTTTCATGAAAAGAGAGTAAAGAATTTATATGTAAGAATGTCAGCCTTGGGCATTGTTTGTGCATGTAGTGAGGGGAAAGGAGAAGAAATAAATAAAAGACTTTAAGTCCTTCAACCCAATCATAAGCTTTTGAGTTTGCTGAACTGACCCAGAGCAAAGCTCTCAGGAACTGCTGGGTCCAAGACCGTGTTCCTGTGTCAGATGCATAGCACTGCCTCAAGGCAGTGGGCACTTGGGCCTCACTTGCCATTGACGCTGTGGGTCCTGCGCCCTGCCCTGGCAGAGCTATGCTTGCCTGGAGGGACAGCAGGCATCTCACTGCTGCTCACAGGTGGCACGGGACCCTCCAAGAACATGGTTCATGGCAATATGACTCAGAATTAATGGTGTGGGGCCCAGTCAGCAAACTCAAATTTCCAATTTGGCAGTGCCAAGTTTTTTTCTTGGGTTAATGTGTTAAAGCAGATTGTTCCTGCGCTTCAATATCTCCACTTCTGTCATGCCATCTCAAAGACATCTTCTTACCCCAGAGATGTCTCAAAGACATCTTCTTACCCCAGTTTGGAGGAAAGTAAATGTTGCACAGTCTCAATTTTATTTCAAGGTGGGAATCTGGATTTATTTTTTCATTTATTTGTTGATTCAGTAGTCGCTGTAAAACAAACCTCATCTCAGTATGAAAAGGCATTTTAATCCAAGACAATGCCAACAACAGTTTAGGATGTCTTGATAATGTAAACATGGTTAATTGAAGGAATGAAGCAGGCTTTGCTGAAGGACTTTGTCCTACTTCATCATGGAGCATTCCTGGAGAACATCTTTAGATAGAAGGGTAACCTCCAGTCAACACAAAAGTTCCTCAAAGTGTCCAGCGCAGTCTCTGCAGGTGGCTGAGCACTTGCAGGTCCAATTCACAATGGTGGGAATGAAGGACCCTTTCACGCCCCAAAAACTGGGTGCTTATTGATAAAAAAAAATTCAAGTGATCTGTAGTTTCTTATAACTGGACCCAGATTTTCAAGAGCTCTGGTACAACCTACATGCCAGAAGATGTGCATAAATTTTCAGAAGGACTCAGCAGAATGCCTTGTGGATAGAAACAAACATTCAAAAATTAAAGTCAAGCTCTCCTCAAAAACTGACCTCTTCGTCTTCTAATGCTTCCCATATTACTTTGTGTTCCCTCACTGCATCAGGCAAAGAACACAGAAATGGAGTTCTTCATGATGACAACAGGTGTTTGTTCTTCTTCTGCTTGTCTTGATTTTGTCTTCAGGTTGATTACTTTCTCATTCTGTGGAGTTGCTTGGTCATGGCTTCAAATGGCCTTATGATCATTTACAAAGTGTCCAACCTAAGAGCTCACTTGTTGAAGGTTCAGTAGTCTTCTATCAGCTTGACTTGCCCTGGCAGCCCATTTGCACCATAGCCTAATAACTTGGATGCCTTCTGGATGACTTTTCCCTCTTTTTTTCAGGAATGTGCTTTGAACTTCAAACTGTGCCCTGGTCTTGTAGGGAAGAAAATGAATTTTTTTTTTTTTTTTTACATTTTACCATATTTAACAGCAACAGGGGGTTCTAAGGATTAGACATACAGGAAAGGAAATTAAGGGTTGAATCTAAGGCAGCAGTTATTGGGAAAGGTCGGAAGCTCTGGTTCTTCCAACAGCTGAGCAAACCCACACTTGTTAAGAGGACACCAACTCTAATGTCTGATGCCATGTTTCTGTCTTACCCACTGACAACCCTCAGCATAATTTGTATCTCATTTTCAGTCATCATGGACCACAATATTTTTTTACTTTTCCCCTTCCTTTTTATGTTTGTTTCTTTCTTCATTTAGTATATTATATCAAAGTTTAGCCAATCCTTGCTATGGTGTAGCTATCCATGTCCACTAACGACAAACACGATGAGAAAATGAGAGGATGTCCTTCCATGTCCAAGAACAAGCAACTGCCTAGAAGCACATGAGGCTACTGGTGGGTCAGCTGGTGGGTGGCTATCACGGCTGCCAGGACCGATATGCAGTGTAGTCTCGTGTTGGTGCATAGGATGGGTAACCCTTGTTCTTCTGGTATGGTGGATGCCGGGGAGTCATGTTCATGTAGTCACTCTGATGGTACATATTCTTTTTGGATTTTTGCTGTGGGAGAAGGGTGAAGAGAAGTGTGACATTTCTGCAATTAGTCTGTCCTGCCTGGGGTTAACTTTCAAAAAGGCATAATAAAAAAGGTATCCTTTGAGCAATCCAATTTTGATTGTTAATAAGACCAGAGACAAGTTAATAATGGATTTGATTAGTTTTTCCTTCTTTGACTTAACAATTTATCTCACCGAACTCTCATATTAACAGCTGTCAGTTCTGGCCCTAGATCCTGGTTCAAGGAAGCAGGCATATTTACAATGCAGCCTCAGGTTTCAATACATTTACAAAAGAATTAGAACACATGTTCTCATAAAATAATCCATGGAATTTGCTCAACCTGAATACAAGTCTCCAGTTAGTCTGCTGAGAGATTTAGTGTTAGTTCCCCAGCTGAAGGAGTGCTGCAAACCAAGGATGCTAACTGGTGCCTTCACCATCAGTTCTCAGCTGTGGAATGACTCAGCAGAAGCAATGAAGTCTGAGCAGTGAAGGCTGCCTCATTTATTAGGAGGAAAAAAGAAATTAGCTTAACTCAAACAGAATAAGAGCAGAAAAAAATCAGCCCGGGCTATCTATGTGTGTCATAGTTTGCCCACCATTTACGGCAGTAAGACACAAAGTATATGATGTTCAGAGCCTTCCTTCAAGGGGAAGGATTCTTTAATCAGAGCTGATGGTAACCTTTTATCTATGTTACTATCTGGGCCTCAAAAATCTAATTTTCACCATTAAATTCCTGCCTTACAATGCCCCTGTGAGACAAGGGAAGCATTGTCTTTTTCAAAAATCAGAGTAGCAGAAGATAAGTGAAATAATTTGCCTATTGTCACAGAGGAAGTTTGTGGCTACAGCAGCATTTGAATCTCTGGCTGCTGCAGGCTGTGCACAAGTTTGATGGGTTTTTTGTAGCTTAAGGTTTTATTGATCAAGAGTTAGGTAATGTGCTTCCATGCTTTTTCTTTAATACTGAGCATACCTTCTTTCGCAATCTCATTTTTTACTGGAATTTCCTTCCTATGTACATAAATATTTGCATATACTGCAATATACTTGTGCTGCTGTGGAACTGGAGGAGGTTTACATTAGAAAATCTGATGTCTGAATTATGTTGTACATGCAGAGTGGTACACTTACTAAGAAACATTTTAAGCCTTTCTATATTAATGTGGTATATATGCAAGGAGTTGAACGTAAGTTACATACTGCTTAAGCCATGCAATGCAGTCGATGCATGTAAATCATTAGATACAAAAGCTTTATCTGTATGTTTTCATCTCCATAATACAGGATTCTTTATTCACCTCAGAGGTAATTTTGTATAGGAGAAAGACATTTTGCTAGCATGAGTGAATGCTGGACTGTTACAGAATCAAAGACTGCTGCTTTTAGAGAGGAAAGCAGTTTTCCTTCAGGGAAAGCAGAACTGTATGAAAATGGACAAACCTTTAGCTGTTTTCAGGAACTGAAGTGAAACAGGCTTGAAATGACTGACAAATATCATATTTTATGGTGTTTTTTTACAATTCACAAGGTCTTCTAGGTGTCTGTATTTATACTCGGCAACACGCTACATGCATCCACAGAGTACATATTAACAGAACGCCACCAGCAGCAATACGAGCAGGTAAAAACTGATGCAGCAAACAGCACACATTGCAGTGCAGCCTTGTCACTCTTGCTGAGGGCAGACATGTTAGTAGCAAAGTGCGTAAACATTAGGTACCCAACAAATATAGCAGAGAGAAAATGTTTTGGATTGTAAATGATGGATTTGGTGATACAGTGTCTCATCAGGGCACAGCACTGTAGCACCAGAAGCTGCTTGCTGTAGTCCGCTCAGCTCTCCTAGGAGTCAGCTGCTACAATAAGGCACAAAGAAGGACTGCTTAACCTGCCTTTGTGTTTTCCTGTGGCAATGCCACGTTTGATTGCTTTCCATTAGAAATAGTCATGTATTGAGCAAGTGTATTTTTGTGAAACACTTAACAAATCTCCAGCTTCAGCTAGCAGTGAGAGTAAGCAGTGTAAATCAGCTCTGAAAGATCACAGTCCTAAGACTTGTCTAGGAAGATGTCTTTCTGCTGCCTCTTTCTCTCTCTACTCCAGCAGGCAGAATTGGGTGTGCCCTAGGTTACCCAACTCTCCAGAGAGAATAGAAGGTAAAAATAATGGGCCGTAGGACTGTCTTGGCTTTCTTAGGGTTAAGGTGCAAAGGCAGACGAGGGACTACTGAGATCCCTGAGCTCCTATCCCCTTGCAGTCAAGCTGCCAGAAAGAGTAGGTACTTGAGGGAACTGCTGGATAGGTACATCCAGTGCAGATGGTCTTAGGCCAGCTGAGGGTTCCTTAAAGATTGTTTTGCTCTAGGTGGGCTCCTTCCATCAGTATAGTCTCGAACATTTTTGCTAAGGAATGCTTGTTGTGTTAGATTTCCCTGTCATGGACAATTGGCAGAGCTAGTAACAGTGTCCCAGTATTGCTGGTGTAGAGGGCAGTGTCAACTCTATGCCATTACTGTTTGCTTTAGGACACCACCACAGAGCCCTGACTGCCCACCTGGAGAGCACCTGGTGTTTCAGCTCTTTGGAGTATAGCATAAGTGTGCATATAGGCCTGGGCTGAAGAAGCACTGTGATCCTGAAGTGAGGGTAATTTGTGAGTTTCTGGAAAACATGGCAGTTATAGCCAGAGAAATTAACTAGGGACAAAGAACATATAGAGCAAAGGAAAATAATAGTTTCTTACCCAGTAGTTAATAAAAACTGCAGTTATTAGCATACTGTAGAAGGCAAGAACTCCAGTCATTGCCACCATAATCCACAAAGGAATTGCAGACTGAGGCTCCTGTGTTTGGGTTGGTGTCTCTTTAAGGAAAAGAACAAAGAAAACTTTAAGTACATGAAAGCAAAAACCTGAATCTCTGTTTATTTACTCCTTGCTCCAATGCACCATTTGTATTAATCATCATTCCAAGATGTCGTCTTTGGGACATCAGAAGCAGGAATGTAGTTTTACCAGTCAAGCCAACTTTTTTTTTTTTTTTTCTTAAGGAAACAAACTGCAGCACATAGGGAGTGTCTATAGGGAGGTTGTTGTCTGACAGAGATTTCCCAGCTTACCTTTCACGTGAATGACGGTCCCGTTACTCTTCTCATTGTAGACGTATGGGGGTGGATACATGGCCTCGATTTTGCAGAAGTAGATGTCAGTTTGGCTGGCACTCATATTCCAAAGATTGAAGATAACTTTGTCTTTATCGTGAATCCCCTGGCAGTTGAATTCTCTATTTGAATTACTGCTAATTTTCGTTGTGTTCCATGAAATAAAGCAAACTTCAACCGCACTGTCTGTTCCTTTGTGCAGTGAAGCTCGAAATTCCTTCCCTGTTCCGTTGTATGTGTAGTTGCAGACTAGAGTTGCAGTTTTGTTAGCTACAATGAGCAAAGGACGCTGAGCCACTAAAATCTTGTTTTCTGGAAGGGAGGGGAGAAAGTGAGAAAAACAATGAGACTTCAGAACCACACATCCTCCCATGCAACTCTTCTCCATACTCATCTCCCCTGCTGACACTTCCTACTAGGGAGTATGTAACCACCAAACTGCAGAAGCAGTTTCTCACAGGAGCCCTTGTTGCAGCAATCTCGCTCTATATAAATAATTACATAGCCACTAGGAGAGACTGTGAGGTCAAGAGTGTTTTTCTTCAGAGTCACAACACTAGTACAGAAAGTGGCCCATGTGATTAAGATTTAATGTCAGGGCTCAGAAGACTACTCTGCGTATGTGTGAGTGTGTGTATACATAAGGCCACCTTAGTCTATCCTTTCCTCGGCAAGCAGTTTCCCAGAGGCATTGTGGAATGAAAATGCTGTTTATTAAAAGCTTCATTTAGTAGTCAGATAAGAGAATATTATTTATACTTTTTTTTTTAATCCAATGACAGGCTTGAAGATTTTGCAGGTGGAATTTGCTGAACCATTTCAAGGGTTTGGACCTTGAATGGTAATCACTGAAAGCATGAATTTCTATCATTTTAATGTAAATTAAGTAATTTCTCTAGCCAGCAGCTGTAGTAGATTCTTAAACTCTCAAGGGACTCGGGAGCTGACTAATTTGACACTGCATTGGCACTTAGCACTTGAATGGCCTGCAAAAAAACCACGTGACATGGAGGTAGAATTCAATTTGAATTGACCAGACTGATACACAGGAAATGTTTTCTGACATAGAGACCTCTGTGGTACTATCTGCCAAACAATGAAACACTGCAAGGACTATGCAGAAAGACATCTTCTTCCAAGAAAAATCATCCTGTACAAATGAGGCCCTACTTTTCAAATGATGACCCATAAAATGAAGGAAGTTTTGTTTTTTAAGATAGGAACTTGCCAGAACTAAGGACAGCCCTTGTGTGTGTGTGTGTGTACGTGACTACATAAGTCTTCATGCAAGCTCAGCTCATGAGCTTTTTGTAGCCTTGCTGTCACTGTGAGAATGACAATCCTACCTCTTGTCCTCAGAATCTGCTACAAAGCCTATGTTCTTTCTACTTATTCCGTGTGACAAGTCTTCAAAAAGCCTAGGAAGGGAAATGGAGTGAGCAGGAGGCCAGTTCCAGAATGCCAAAAAACCATGTTATTTCACAGTGTGTAACAATATTTAGGACCAAATGGCTATATTTAGGGTATTCACGCCTGCACCAGCCCCTCTTGAGCAGCATACTCCTTTGGGATGAATGTGATCCAGGGAGTAAAGTAAATACAAGGAGATGCATGGGATGGCCAGGATCAGCAGTAGGGTGTGGGCAGTAAAAGCAATCACATCCTCCAGTTAGCAGCCCAATCCTTGAAATTGCTGAAGTTGTTCATTTTCTCACTGTTTACTGAAGTCTTGTTTACCAGCCCTTTCTTTTCATGAGGGCAGGGAGATGGAACATGTGAGACAGAGCGTGCCCAACTGCCTTGTAGTTAGCAAATGAAGACTGCAGTCCATCCTTCTTGTGAAACTTTGTTCAGCGTAGTTAGCATGGGGAGTGGAGCAATGCTCATCACAGCTCGGAAATCCCATGTCTGCAGGGTGAAACTTTTTGTTTTGATGAAGGATGAGCATTTCCAGGCTTTCCAGCAGAAATAGACATGAACCTTGGAATTCTGGAACTGAGCAGCACATTAATAACAGGAAAAGCGTTTCTGCTTGAGGTGCTGCCTGTGGTGAATTTTAATCGAAATGAAGACATTTGAGCAAAACATTTCAGTTTCGCTGAATCAGCATTTTCCGACAAAAGCTCTCACATAGGCTTATAAGGCATTCCAGTAAGGGGTGAGGTTTGGATTCCACCACTTTAGACAAGGTTTTTGATCATAATTTTACTGGCCACGGAAATGGTCTTTGGCCTAAGTGGCAGCATACAAATCTGGGATAGAATTGTTCTACCTTTAGCACAGCAGGATTCTACACGTCTCACTTGAAACAGACTTATTCTGTCTGCAGTAATGCCCACCACTACAACCTCAGTTTGCCACAGGACTGAATACACCTTCGGAAGACAGGCATGCCGGAACAGACATCTGCAGAAGCATTACAGTTCAGAAAAATGGTTGCCTATTTTTCACTGCAAGTACCTACAGAAAACTTAGGTATATTTATTGCTCAGCCTGATCAGGTTTTTGCTATGGCCAGAGGAAAGACAAAAATCCCTGCAAAGCTCATCACTGAGGGACCACTTCCAGCTGTTATTTAGACTCACTGCAGACCCCAATGACTTACCCCCACCTTTTGCTGTTGTCAGCTAGTTCAGATTCCTCATGTTAAGCACATAGCTTCAATCCTTGACCGTCACTATTTTAACTACACCTTTGGACTATTTATGTCCCTGCCATGATATTGTGCTAATTTGCAACTAGTGTCTTGTGATACACACACCTAAAAAAGTGAGTCCTTCAGTTTATTTCCACATCTTGGATTTACGGTCTGGTGTGTTTGCTTTGGCATGCAGGTTGGGTGTTGGTAACCCAGCCCCATGCTGCTGATGCTTGTATGCAGGGTGGCTGAGCAGTGGGAAAAAGTTTATTTGTAGATCAGTAAGCAAAGACTGCTCCTACATGATTTAAGCTAAGCACACAAGTCCATTTTCACAAAGTGTATCTACTAGTTCAAATCTGAATTGATTGAGGGAGGTCTTTTGTTTTTATTTATGGGAACTAATTAGCACCATGTGACTTGGTTGGGCTGCAGTGCAGAGGCAAGGCAGACTTACCCTGCAGGCGTGTTAGACAGGCACTGCTGTCACCCTTCTCTGCTGGGCTTGGATTCTTTTTTAATTGAAGAAAGTCAGCCATGCCAAAATGCATATTAGTTTCATAGGGAAAACATAGTAAGGCCAAACATCCCTTACTTCACTTGTGATCTGAATAGGATTTGATTATATTCTTAGCAGGTTCTGAACCATTCTGAGCAAACATGGGCTGAGGCTGCTTTTGCCTTCACAGAGGCACAAGTTTTTCTTGTAAGTGTTGCTTTGAGTTTCTCAAAATAGTGAAACTCTGAAACATTTAGTATGTGTTTCCATTAGTGTATGCTTTCCTCTAAACAGGGCTATGGTTGCCATTTCCACAGCTGTGTTCGGTCATGCGGCATAGGAATAAATACACGTATATCTTGGCCTTACGCAGACAAGAAAATGGCAGTTATGAAAAATCATTGTCTACGGTTTCAAAAAGCAGTGGTCTAAAAATGTAAAATCATTTAAATCAGTGTGCACAGCTTTCTCGGGATCTCGGGATTTATTTGCAGTGGTGTGTAAGATCTCTAAATGTTTGTTAAGCTCTTTTATACGTTATTTGTCACGCTAGACTTTTGTTGTAATCACATGTGAGGTATTTTGGCATCATGAAAAAACATGCCATCCATGCATAACACCTGTAAAATACTGACTCTAATTGTGGACCACTGATGCAAGCAAAACTTCATTGAAGTTTCTTTTCTCTCTTTCTTATTTGCCAAGAAAGTGGAATAGGGATGACAAAGTATGGAAAATGACTATTTTGAGGTTTTTTTTTCCAGAACTTTCCATAAAACATCATCAGCTATTGGAAAAAAATATTTTGCTAAAAATAATTTGTACTTTCCTTTCTTTCTTTTCTGTGCCACTTGACTTCAAGGCGCTATTTGCCAGAGCAAGGAATCGGGGATGAACTGGAATTTCTATAAGCACAACAAAGATTCTCCCGGTTAAGTCCCTGAGGGGACAGGGGAAAACCTGAAAGGAGTTTATTTAATCCACAAACGGGTAGACACACAGCTACGTTCTAAACAAAGCTATTCCATTTTTGTTGCTGTTGGTCTGCTGTTAATTACCTTTACTCTTCTTTCACAGTTACAAGGGTCTTTCTGTTTTACTTTGGTTTTAGGTCACCCAGCTGTGTGTACAATGTACAGCTGGAGGGACCTGCCCCTTCAAGCCGTTACAGACTCGCTTTCTGCTAATCTCTCCTATTTTGGTACAAGTACTGCAGGAAGCAGAGTACTACATACAGCCCAGGTGACACTCTTGCTTTAAGCAAACCTATTGTGAGCACAGGGGTTTTTCTTATCAGTTTGTGATTTAGGTTTTTTTTATTTAAACAAGTATTTGTTGATGTCATCCTAATCTCTGCCAACCTTGCCTTGTGCATCTTCTGCACTGTGGTAACCTTAGTGGGTTAGAGGTTGATTATAATGGCCAGAGGCCATAAGGCAGAAGGTTATGCATATAGTAAAAAGATGAGGTCATTTGTGGTATACACTGCAATGGGAACCAACTTATGTTATTTATTTCACAAAATATATGGGACAGGCAACTTGATCTGCCTGCCTCTCTGACAGACTATAGCGAGCTAATTTTTTAGCCAACAAAAAGGAAAGGAGGACAAACTGTAAATGTTAGTGTTTCTGCAAAAGGAAAAATAACAAACTGATCTTTTTAGTCCCTTTCCATGATTCAAACGCAACCTGTAGCACTCACTGGTACAGTCTAAAACCAGCAGAACAAGATCAATTCTGTTGGCTTCCCCAAATTAAAATACCTCAGGCCTATAACACTGTGGCTTGAGAAAGTCCTTCAGACTTTTGACCTGCCTTAATATTTCCATCAATCATCTCTTTTGAAATGAAGAGATAAAGAAAAGGTATGGGGAAAAGGTGAGAGCCCTGAGAAGCAAGTGACCTCCTGCACGTCTCTTTAAGCAGTTGAACAGTCTCAGGTTATTGTGGAAACTCAAGCCCTTCATAAAAGAAAGTGTATAAATATCTACAGAGTCATGCGGCATAAACCTTGTGTCTGATAACCATACACTACATTTTATTTTGTTGCAATCAAAAAGAGTTGCTTAAAAGATGCTCACACCTCATGGAAATGGTTTTTAAACTGTTAACCCACTGCTGATACTTATCCCCTCCTGGAATTAGTGTCTTCTCCAACAACCCAGGGGCCCACTGTGGAAATAATTACGATACTGCAAACACAGAATTATAAACATGGGAAAAAGACAAGGAAGAAAAAGGCTCTTCAAGAAATGTAGATCATGGTGTCATGCAAATTACAATGCCTTCAGTGAGGAAAAGAATTATAGAAAAATAAGGCAGAAATGGGGAAAAAATAAATTAAATTGTATCTCTTGTATTAGAAAAAATAACTCTTTGAAGATGTTTATATGTGAAAAGTTTTGTACTGGAAAAAAGATTTTTATTCCTAGCTGTTACTTCCCTGTAAAATACAAAACACCGATATTTGGAGAAGACCCAGTAACAACAGTTCACAGGCCAGTGGTTTGAAAAATTGTCTGTCTCACGATTATCCTCACGAAAGCCATCATCCCTTGCCTTGCTTTGCATTTTGATGTACCACTCGGAAAGATGTGTTAACTCTGAACATATGAACACTGCATCAGCAAGACAATGCCAAGTTAAAATGCCCTCACCCACAACAACTGAAGATTCAGAAAGATTCACTAAGACTCAGGACTGCAAAATCACAGACAGACATTATTTGTTGTTGAAGATCTTTTCAGAAAGAAGCTAGATGTCCACTAAGTATCAATAAACTACTAAGCAATGCAAAAGTCAATCAGAAAGTCGGCAATTCCCAACCTCCCATCTTTGAGCTCAGTAAGCAACTCTGCTTTTGGTCTTCTGTTTGCTGGTTCTGTGAGGATGTGGGTGGACACGGCTCTGCAGCCCATCACACCAAGCCTGGCCATGGTGGGACCTGGACCTGTGCACAGGAAATGGGGGTTATGAAGAGACTGCCTCAAGAGAGGCATTGGCACCAGGTCTGCTCAGACCCCTTGCCCCACAAGAGAAGGCACTTGTGAGCAAAATTTGTAAAGTCCAGAGAGAAGGTGAAATAAACGTCCCTCTATCTATGCATGCAATTGCCAAATGCATCTAAAGAGAAGTCAAATTAAAAGAAAGATCTTGAGTCTGATCTTGGAGGGATACTTGTGGCAAGAAAAAAATGTGCCTCTTTGTTACATCAAGTTGATCTATGTGCAGTCTTAGCAGCATGCTCTGTCTCTCCCCTTTCGTCAAAACACAGAATAATTTGTGCAAAATTAATTCAAAGTTATACTAGACTTTCTCCACCCTGATGATCAAAGTGAGGAAAAACAGTGGAAAGGATTGAAATGTGGAGGGGTTTTTTTTACCTGTTACATCAGCAGTGGGGATGAAGCAGAGCACCACGAGGATCCCCAGGAGCATGGTGCTAACGGTGGGCCCAACACCTTGTCCCCACCCCTTCCAGGCACTGACACGTCTCCCAGGGCCCTGCGCTACCAGCCTTCCTTCCCCGTGGGGCTAGGATGCACCCTCTGTTTCTCGCACGGCTCTCCTCCTCCCTCCGCAGCACATGATACACAGCCAAGTGAAACCACTGTAATGGCAATGCTTGAACAGGAAGTTAAATTATTTGATGACTTTAGCCTTAGGAAGTTGCTTCTGCAAAGCTCAGCAACGCCTAAAAGGCAGTGGAAGCCTGCCTTTCAGAACAGGGACTCTCATCCCTGCATTGCAGGACGTGCACTTGTGTCTGGGGCTCTTCAGGGTTGCTTCTAATAGGAGGAAATGGACCTTCCTAGAGGTACAGGTCTGTGTCTTTACCAGGAGTACATACAGATATATTCTGGTCCTATCACCATGGTAGAAATGAACAGAAGTTTCCAAGATCCCGGTGGCCATATCTGGCCCTTTAGGAAGTTGTGTGCTCAGGAAGCTTCATTTCTCCTCACTCCTAGGAGCAGAAACCTTCTTCTTGTGGCATGACAGCTGCCTCTGCCTGCTTTCTCAGCCCCTGGGAACGCTGACATATTTTGGCTGAATATGATCTAGGTTTGTTCATCTTCATTTTCCTGCATCTGCTTGCCATGTAAATGCAGACCAAGCAGTGCAAAAAATACAGATCTGATGCACCTTCCCTTTTTGAAAAAAATCCCAATTTATAAATGAGGGCAACTGTAATCCAGTTGATATCTAAATAAAGACAGCATGCAGCAAACACACTTGTCAATCAGTGCTTTCACTAGAGGTTTTCTTATTTAATTTTTTTCTTTTCGACTCCCCTGATAAATGCTCACTCTTCTTTGCCCTGCAAGCTCAATGTCACAACTCCCATTGAAACAGGGGGATTACAAGAGCAAGTTAATGGCATTTATAAATGTGAGCAACTCTGGTCATTATCTATTTACTTTTGTCCACCAAAGTAGACGTATTTAACCATATCGATGCCTGACATTATCTGTGATTTATTTGAGAGAAAAGGGGAGGTGTTTAGCAGGAAAACTTTCAAGAAAATTGGGCTGTTCTAGGAAGAGATGAAGAGCCATGAACTGTTCTTCCTTTTCCCTTAGTATCTGAGGTCTTTAGGCCATGTTTTATCAGAAATTACATGTGCAGTGTAAGAGCAGCTTTAGCTGGTATATCCATTTGCAAACTGCAAATTTTAACAATATTCTTTTGTTTTGTACTTGGTGTAAATTTCCTGCAATACTGAAAGGTTTGGAACTTCCTTATATTTAAAAAATAGAGGGGGAAAAAAAAAAAAGTCAGATTCTTTCTTAGCCCAATTTTTTGATTTCAAGATAAATATCCTGGAAGTATTTTTGAGTCGTATGAATATACCTGCAGATATCAATGAAATAGACTCAGCTTAACTTGAAGTGAGAATTCCCCAACGAAGTCAGAAAATTCTGTATCTTCTTGCTGAACTGCCCCATCTCAGAGATGAAAGCTTCTGTTGTTGCATCTTCTGGCTCAGGTAACTGAACCTACACAATGTTTATTGAGCCTGCTACACTTTCCCACATCCTGGCTGTCAGATCCTTTCTGTATTTGGGATATGGACTGAAAATGCACAGAGAGTACATTCTCCCCTCATCACAAGATCAGCAGAGTATGTCACAGAGGGAAAGCTACTGCCATTCATTTCACTGGTATATATTGGCAAAGGGGCACAATTCAGATAGAAGCCTCATTGTGGAAACAGTTGTGTAGGAAGAGACTCTGCTCTAGGAAACCACTAACAAAATCCAAGAGTGATCAGTGTGTACTCTCTTCATTGTGGCTGTGGACTCATTTATTCCCTTCCATCCCTTATTGGTCCCCATGACCCTCTCCCATGGTGAGGACAAAACCAAGACTCTGAACTGGTGAAATAGAGGAGAGGGAAGAGGGGACACTAAGAAATTTTCTACTGTGGGCCTAGATACTATGCTGTGATGTATCATTTCTGTACTGATGAACAGTGGTACCAGTATTACCCTTTCCAGAGCTTCTAGTACTTCAGTCATGATTTTAGTGCCTCTTTGATCCCTGGAGTAAGGAAGGGCATTCCCTGCCCACCCCCTCCTCCCCTCCCTCCCCCCTGAAATAGATAGCTCTTGGCTCATCTGCGCTTCTTGGTTTTCTAGGATTTTAAAAGGGCACAAATCATCATTTTGTTCCCCAGGGTATGGCTCCTTTCCTTCTTTAAATTGCAGCTCTTGCTCTAATTTAAACAGTTCATTTCTGACTACTTAGACTTTGTCACTTCACATGTCTCATTTTTTTCTGTTGCCAAAGTTACCATGAGGGTAGGGGAAGAATATATAGCTTTCAGCAAGTCATCTTGCACTTGGGACAAACCACACAAAAGTTTATCTAGGAAAAAAAAAATGTAAATGTCCCCTGATATGCCTTCACTCTTTATTATTCGTTATTCTCCCACATCTCTAAGAATCTCTTCTTCTAAACCCTGAGCATTTCCTGAGGGTGTCCTGCAGTAGCATTAACTCTTAACCCAGCTTCTATTCAGATTTCAGGCCATTGAGTCTGTCAATAGGCTTGCAGACAGGCTGTGCTTGCAGTCACAGGCATGGAAATCAGACTAACATTATAATTTCAGTGGAACTAGAGCTGTGAGAGCACTGCAAGAGCTACAAATGCAATTTGGCCATGTTTGGGAAAAAGAAAGTATCCATCCCATCACAAAATGGCTGAAATTGCAGTCCAGAGAAGTAAATGCATAAATGGATTTTCAGGGTACACAAGAACCTAAATTACAGGCTTTGGCTTTTTACTCATCACAGTATGTTAATAAAATAACAGTCCAGGTATTTAGTAATAGGCTTTTCATGTGCACTATTAGAAAACCAAGCCCTGACAGGAGCTATGACCTGAGTTTGAGAGGTGCTGATACGATCTCGTATGATTTCTCAGATGAATATCTGGATGTCTTAAAAGAGTCCCAAGAAGTCCCAAAGTGTGTTACCAGCTTGCCTTTATGCTGAAGAATGATGAAGTAATGACCCACGTATCCTGAGCCAGTGTTCATCTGTTAAAGTCAAGAAAGAGATTCCATATTTGTTATGATTAAACAAGTGGATAATTTAGAAGCTAATTTTAAAATAAATGAGGTCTCCCTTCAGTTGCTGGAAGTTGTATAGTGCTATCAGCACATAGTCTTATTCTCAGGCAAAAAAAATATACATGCACACTAGAAGAGAAATTACAATAATATACGATCATTCACTTATTCCTGAGGACTCCTGTTGAACAGGAGAACAGTAGGTCACTACAATCCCATTTAACCACTGTAGATTTTAGAAACCCTGGACTACCTTGCAACTTCATACAAAGATTAAATTCAACAATTCTCTGAGAGAATCTTCCTTTTTCTTTCCCACCATGAAGAATCATAACACAGACCTTGAGAGAATAGTCTAGGCAGGCTTTATTCTGCTTTTTCTGCATGCTTTTATCTTGTCATCTGCCAGAGTAAATGCTTTCTTTCCTACAACTACAAATCTTAAAACATCTTTATTTTTCCATTGCTGCTGCAAGCAATGATTTGTTATAAAGAGTGTTATGCATGCTTGCTACAGATGGAAGGTTGATTCTTTCACATCTTTATTACAATGAGAAACTGTTTTAACTAGCTGCTGTAGAGATGCAGAGTGAGATGACAGAAAAAGTTTAACAAACAGTCATGTTACTTCTAACTAGGGAGACAATGAATGATCTGTGTTAGTCACTCCCTACTGTGTCCACTAACCTAACCCTATGTTGCATTTGTCGTCTGAAACACTTCATAAAGACACATGTTGCTCTGTTCACTTTACAGATGAGGAATGGAATCACAGCAAGGTGAAGAGATGTGCCCAAGGACATACCTCAGGTTAGTGGCAGAGCTGGGAACCTCTGTAAGTAGCCCTGTGCTCTCTAGCTTGCAAGGTCTGATGGGCTTTCTGATGGCCTCCATTCTGAGTTGTTATTTCCCTTGCACACACATGAATTTTCACTGTGTTGTGAGTGTTTTAACACCCTTCTTTCTATGAATCCAGATGCTTTCATACCACAAGTACAACCATCACTTAGAAGGAAAAATCAATATACTCCTTCAGAGGGAATTTTAACTTGCTTTTCTGTACCTTAAAATGTTACAACTGATGTCTGTTACATAGGAACCTTTCAGGACATAGTTAAATATGACATGTCACAGTGGAAAGGGAGCTTTCTTTTTTGGAAAGAGGTGAAATACTTGTTTCCAGACCTCAAGATAGCAGCCCATAAATGTGTCACTAATATAGGACGAAGTGCTACCATCAAACATATAAATTTGAGAGACAGTTTGAGGGAAGTCTTCCCTATTTGAGGAAAGAAACATTTCCATGACAGGCAGATTATTTTAATGCTAATACCTGGAAGCTGTTCATTAGTGTTTGTTCAGAAAGGAGCAGGAGTCCACACATGTACATTCCTGGCTCTTCTCGAGTTAAAAATCTCGTTGAAGTTTCAAAGTTGTAACTGTTTCTTCTGGCTGTACCTATTCCTTCTTTGGGCTGTTAGAACAAGTCTCAAAGGAGGTGGATTAATGGGTAGAGAGGGAATGGCTCAAAGCTGCAAAATCTGTGACCTACCTGTAGTATGGCATATGGCTGCTGCTTCATTAGAGATCACATGCTTAGGTAGGAACACCTGAAATAAAGCCCACAGGTGAGTACACGTATGTTCAATGTTCTGTGATAAAAGAGGTTGCAGATTATGATTAGAGGGAGAATAATTGCTGTTAACTGCACTACCTGTTCCCTGTTTCTCTTGGGTATAAAAGGTGAGTGAAGCTCTTGCATATTACCACGGAGGTTGACAAAATTGTTCCAGTTTACTTCAGCTGAGGACCTGAAGCTTGAGACTGGTAGAGCAATGAGACTCTGAAAAAATAATCCTTAGCTCTTTTCAGCCTCTGTGTTAGAGCTGCTGACAGGCAGCTGGACGTAGCTGGACAGCTCTTCCTTTTCTTCAGAGAATGTCAACCCAGTGATCCTCTGTCCTTCTTGAGGAGAGGGGTGTGGGAAAAGTTGGAAAATAACCAGTAACGACATGAAAGATACAGCAACACATCAGTGTTGCCCTGTATATGAGGGAGATCAGAATGCCTCATTCTTTCAGAGGGAGAGAATTTCTTTCTCTCTCTTTTATCCTGCTGAAAACAATGAGCACTGCAGGAATATCACAAGCAGTTTTAAGTAAAAGGAAGCATCCTCCATAGAACTTAAGGCCTAGGCAAATTCAGAATTCAGTTTTGTGCAAAACAACAAGATTCCAGACCTGGCTGTCTGCAGCTTGTCTGGAGAAGTTACATAGATCCTTAAATATCAGTAATGAGATTTCTGTCTGCAATGGCTGTGTTTTCTTATCCAAGGGAAATATGGAATGTCATGGGTCCTGCAAGGTCTGATGGTCTGTAGAGGGCTGCTGAAGGAGGAAGACTTTCTGGGGCTGTGATGAATAGCAGTCACATAGAGCAGGAGTGCAAGCCTGGGAGGTACACATCCAATATGATCTGCCTGGAGTTGGCTGGTCAGCCAACTGTGCCAGTATTTCCTTTTGGAGAGAAATAATTGACCAAGATTATTGCTTTCAAAAGCAGCATGTGAACAGTATGGATAATCAGGAAAACAGAGCCTCAGGGTGAAATAAGAATGAAATCAAACTGGCAGTGCAGACCCTTGAATCATTTGGCAAACATTACCCTTAGTGAGGGAATGCTGTACCTGGGTTTTCCGGGGAATTGTCTGTGTTGCCTTTTGTCCTGGTTTGAGTGAGAACAGAACTAATTCTGTTCAGTGATTTTACTTTTCAGCTCAGTTCTTCTAACTGCACTGTCTGAAGTTAGCAGCCTGTTTTCCCAGACAGTGTCTGCTGCTGCCAGTGATAACACCCCATGGTTAGTGACTACCAAGTAANATTTGTAGGGAGCAATCTTCATAGCTTGTAATTATTGGTAAAGCCTTAGCTGGAGGATAAACAGTTCTACCTCCACTGGCTTCAGCAGAACCAGGACAGCACAGGCTCATCTCAGAATATTAGATTTTAAGGCTGTCATGATCAAGCCCACTTTTTAAAGCTTTAACTCTTTCACATCCTCATTGTTGTGTTACTTTTTGTCTCACCCAAATGCTTCATTTGATAAAGATGGTAATAGTACTATCAGCATGGTACATGTATGCTGAAGCACCATGCATTTTCAGTTCTTCCAATTTACACAAACTTGGAAGGAAGCATTACTCATATTTATGAACAATTGAAACTAGAATAGAGCACTCCATACAATGAGAGACCCTTTGAGGAAGTGTCAGAGGGGCTGCCCAGTGATCTCACTTGTACAGTGGAACATATTCTATGAGATTACTTCATTCTGAGTAGCTCTCACAGGAAATAATTATTTTGGTAGACACTAACAAACTCTAACTTGTAGGATAAGCATTTCCAAATCACTCCTTTCCCTGAAGACAGTGGCTCCTTTACGCCTAGGCAAACCTAGCTATGTCCAAATTCAACAACTTTCTGCCTGAGAAGTGCCCTATTCTTAGACTGTGATGTTGCCAACACCAGCCCACAGAGTTGTTTTCTGCCAAAATACTATGAGAAACAGGCTTTTCATTGTATTTCTGCCACTTCAAAAAAAAGTACTGAGTCATAGCACACTGGAAATGTTTGTGCAGGGCGGCGTAGGAAAGCATCATAAATATATTAGAAAGAGTTTTAAATATTTCCACGCATGAGCTAGGGACCAAACTTCATGATTCTTAACTGTGAAAAGTGCCTAAAGCAGGAGGAAGCCCTTTTCAAATCACAGTAGGAAGCATACGCTTACTCATGTGGATATGCATGCGAATTGTGACAAGTACTTATTAATTTTATAATGGATTTTATCTTAGAAAATCAATCCTACTTTTATTCAACATGTCGGCATTCCCTTACACTATTCTTTTAAATGGGAAATGGAAAATAACCATTATGTTGTTTTTGAAGACCTTGATAGGTCCAGAGGATTGAAAACCTTGCTAGTTTGAAGAAGAGGAGAAAACAATCATGATAGTTTATTAGAATTCACATCCACAACAGAAACAGAAAAGATCTCTATGCTTTATTTCCACTCTGTCTACTGGTGCAAGCCATAAAGCCAGTTAAGGAGCCTTCTGGGTGCTGAACGTTTAGGTGTCCCCACTAATATATCTTAGAACATGAAGCCACCAAGTATTGATACCCCAGACATGCCAATGACACGTAATGGCACAGACTTATTTCTCATCACATGAACCAACAGGCACATGCACAGCCTGTTGATGTGAATGGCTGGCATATTGCATGGCTGACCTGCATGACCATTGCTGAAGGGCTCACAGGAGAAAGCAGACTGCACATGGGGTGTATCATTTTTACAGGCTAAACCTGGCCCCTAAACCAGAGATTATCCTAAAACTGCCTGGTATCCAAACACCATGTGCTAGAACTACCTCGGAAACCTTTATCTAAGTGCATAAGCAGCTATCAAGATTAGAAAGGCAGGTATACAGGCTTCCACTTCACACTGCTGCTGTCTCATATACCTATGGATTCCTTTCTAATAAAAGCAGAATAATCTCATCTTTTCTTATACACAAAGTTTGACCCTGAAGAGGTCTTGCTACACACTGCTTATTGAAGTTGCCAGAATAATCTTTCAGATGATATTAAAATACAATCAAATTTTTATATATCAATAATATTTGGGGGTTATTAAAAGTAATGTAAAACCTCTGGTTTTGCTGATTTCAGAACAGTCTGAGAGTTTATAAAAGTTAAAGTACATTTTTGTAGACAAAACTATTAAGGTTTTATGATAAAATTTGAATTCATGTTTACATGTTTGGCTTTTACTTTTATGCCTTAGAAACATGAAGTTTTCTGATGTCAGTTTTCCTTGTCTTCAGCATATTATTGTTGATGAGTCCATTAGCCCTAATTCTACATCTTAAGGTACTTACACATGCTTTTTATTAAGAAGTATTCTCACAAGTCTCAGAAGTGTCCATATGGCATATCAAAAGGACAATCATTAATTCAATCCTCCTTTTTTAATCCTTGAATACTGTGCTCAGTTCTGGTCCCCTCATTATAGGAAAGACATCGAGATGCTGGAACGTGTCCAGAGGAGAGCTACCAAGCTCATAAGGGGTTTAGAGATCAAGTCGTATGAGGAGGGGTGAGGGAGCTGGATATGTTTAGTTTGGAGAAGAGGAGGGTGAGGGGGAACCTCATTGCCCTCTACAGCTACCTGAAAGGAGGTTGTAGAGAGGTGTGTGTTGACCTCTTCTCCTTAGTAACTACTGACAGAACCAGAGGAAATGGTCTGAAGTTGTGGCAAGGGAGGTTTAGACTGGGTATTAGGAAGAAATTCTGGATATTAGGAAGAAATTCTGGATATTAGGAAGAAAGAGTGGTGAGGCACTGGAACAGCCTTCCCAGGGAGGTATTGAGTCACCTTCCCTGTAGATATTTAAGAAACAGGTGGACCTGGTGCTTCAGGACATGCTCTAGTGGCAGGCATATAGGGGGTTATTTCGTTTTTTTGAAGCCATGTTTGATCAGGGTATTTAGGTATTTTTTTGTTATGGGTATGACTTGACTCAGTGATCTAGGAGGTCCTTTCCAACCATGAATATTCTGTGATTCTGTGATTCTGCAATTGGAAGTAATTTTGTAAATATTTTTTTACAAAACAGATTATTCTATATAATATTTTGTCTGTTCAGTCAGATTTCCCTTAGTGATAGTCAAATTCCCATGATTAGTAGCATGTGGATTTTGTATTATATATAATATCATCGGAGATTTTCACAGAGCAGCCCTGCGGGATAAAAAACAATTTAGAAAGCAGAGCTTTTGGAACTAGAAGGAAGTGATTTGTGATTATTCTTATGGTTAGATCTCACTCCTGGTTTCCAGAGGTCATGTTTATTTAAGCTGTTAGTTTAACAATTTATTTGTGAGTCTTAACCATTTTGTAAACAATCGTTAACACAGGTGAATATTTAGTTGGAAGATGATGATACAGGACCATTATTATTTGTTCAGTAACTGATATGCTTCCAACATTATTCTCCTATTTTAAAAATTTTAGTTTCTCTGTCAGCAACAATGGCATGTGAATTGGGCAATCAGCCACATATCCTTGGGTGTAAAAAAATTAATTGGGTATTTTCAAAGACATTGGTCTGCAAACAACTGATCAATTGGAATGTATTTGTATAATCTGCTTGCTTAATATCTACAGTTAATTCTACAAACATAGAAGTCAGGAAATGTGATGGTCACATCACAAGTCGGAAAAAGGGACTAAATTAAATTAATCACTTATTACCATAAACAATCATTCATCTCTGGGTCTGGAAAAATTGCATTTTACTAATAAAGCTAACAGAAATAGATTTTTCTTTTTCTGAATGCCTAGAAGAGATCAACAGTCCGAGGGCAGTAAACCTGTATAAAGGAGGTAAATATCTTTGTATCAGGGAAACTATTTGAAAAAGCGTAATCTCTGGTAATACTGAAATGCTGGGAAGGAGAGTGTTTATTTTATTTGACCTGTATTGGAGGAAAAGTGCAACCTTCCTTTTCAGTCTTTCCACTTGACTGTTTTGTGAAGATGTTTAAATGACATCATCGCTTTGATATTTCAACATCTGCTCTTGGCTCTTCCTTTTGTCCCTGGGGATAGGTTATTCTGATTTTCATTTGTTCATTAGTTTAAAAGAAGGTATTGAACCTCTACTGGTAGCAGAGCACTAAAGCCAACATCAGTTCTGGACAGGCAAAAGCCTACAATGGTGTGAAGAGCAAGAGACAGCACAGGAGCACTTGAATTCTTGGTGCAGCCTGGCTGTAAACATGGGCAGGAAGTGAGAAGAGCACACACTGTACACAAGTCAGGCATAAGCAGGCAGCCTGTTTAGTTGTCATCAGCTGAAGTGGTAAAGTATTGTTTTAAGTTTAAGACAGCAGTATAGTTTTCAAAGCAGAAGGAACAAGTCCACCGTTCAAGAGCCAGGTTGCACCCATGCAAGGGTTGCCTGTTTGTTATTGTCCCATCCACTGAGAGAGCAGTGATCATGAGATAAGTATCTGGGAGAGAGCAATCCATCTGTGGCCCAGGTGCTGTGGCTGGGCCTCTTAGAGTTCCAGAAAAAACGACTCATCTCTTCCAAACAGCACCAGCCTCTATTAATCTTCACAACAGCAGCCTCTATTAATCTGCTCTTCTGTTGCTGAACAGCATTTGAGCTCATTGCATCTTGCTGAGGATAACATAACTCTCGTGTAGCTAGGGAGTTGTGGGCGCTCTTTCCAAAATCCATAGCTCCACAGAGCACCCTACTTGGTTGCTATCTGCCTGCACTGCAGAGTATTCCTTTGTCAATACTTTCACCTACAGTGGTGACAGTGTCTTCCAGAGCCCATTTTGGCCTGACAGCAAAGTCATCTCGTGTATATTTCCTTGCCCCAAAACATTCCGGTTTGTTTGAATATGAGTGTGTTGATGTGCAAAACACTGGATGACATTTGCAGCTTTTTGGAAAAGGTCAATGTTTGGACACAGTTTGGCCAAACTGAAATCCTGGCCCTAGAAAAATCAACGGGAGTTTTGCCATGGATTTCATTGGGCCAGGACTTCATACCAGCTCATTATTTGACCTAATGAATTCTATTAAGCTGGTAAGCTTGAACTGTGAACCATGTGAGAAGACTGTCTCCCCACATTTTGGTTTCTGCTATATTCCATCGTGGTCAGAAATATTAGAAAGCTTTTTTGCACATTTTTTCTTTTTTTCTTCTTTTTTTTTTTTTTTTTTTTCCCCCCTGATATAGCTAGCTAATCCTAGTTCTAGTTCTGGACAGAACATGACAGTAAGGCAAGAGATGTATGTGTTTTCCAGTTAATGTAAATCTGAAGGTTTTAACTTTAGGTATACACTCCTAAGTTTGCAAGTGCTCAGGTTTTATGTAACACTTGTAAGCTATAGGTTGTGGTATGCTTATGTGGGTACATCACACTTTAGCGCTTTAGGAAGTGATGCTGGAAGGATGTAGATTAGCATGTTGATTTGTTATTTCATTTGTGGTTGTTCTGTCAGCATCACTATTGTTCACGTATGACAGACACAGGCTGACTTTTTATGACTTTCAGACATATCTCACATGTTGTAGGTGTAGGAAGCAGTTGAAAGGCTTGAGATCAGTTTCTAATCTAAAGGGTTCAGAACTTGAAAAACATGCTAAGTTTGGCTCTTGAAACCGTAAGGCCTAAAGCCTTCTAAGTGTGCTCTCTCACCACAGAGCTCACTCACAATTCTCTAGTTTGTCTTCTAAATTTTCAAATCCATATTTGCTATTAAGTAGCAGCTGTGTTCAAACAGAATATAATTTCAGGAAGATACAGTTGTGCTACACTGTGGGCAGTTGTTGGTGGTGATTTATACCTGAGTAAATGCACTTTAATGGGTGTAGCTAAAAAACAGACAGTTGTATGCTTCCCAGCAAAACTAAATATGTCTGGGGGGTGACATAATCAACTGTCTCTGTAGCAATTGTGAAAACCCTGCTGATATGTGACTGTTTTCTCCTGATGGAAACTAGAAACACAAGAGACTGGAGATGCTGCCAATCAGAAGCACAAGCTGGAGATGCTGCCAATTTTTGAAAGCTTTCACGAGGCACCTGTGCACTTTACATCAGATACCAAGCACAGATAAGAAAGCTTGAGAAGCATCCACACTGTAATGCAGTCTGGCAGAAAATGTCTCAACAATAATGCTGAAGAAACAGGAAGCCTAGAGTTCTTGCTGTACAGTTGAAATGCTCGCCTTCTGAACAAAATAATAAAAACACAGTTAAAGTCCTTTTTTCAAAGGATCTAACTGCTTCCAGCTTCCATGGCCTTCCTTTGGAAATTGAAGGAAAAGGAAGACAGCAAAATAAAAAGTGTATACCTCCATATTTTAAAACTTTTGGAGATTTGGTTGGGAAGATTCTACTCTGGACAGATATAAGGGAAAATGTGATAAGAAAGAGAAGATAGGTATTAAGAAAGTAGAGGATTACTGAGTATGAGTATACAAGAGTGGCACTAACATGTAGGATTGAAACACAAAAGCAAGAGCCCAAAATGACATAACAGAAGCAAATTCCCTAAAGAGTAACAAGAAACGATTCTGCAGGTACACTCAGAGTAAAAAAAAAAAAATCCAGGGAAATGGCTAATTACTGAACAGAATCTGTTACTGAGAATCCAAGTGCTGCTTTTGCATCAGGAGCCAGCTGCAGGCAGGTAACCAACACAGCTGACACCACAGCAAAGCAGTATGATCTGCACCTAGGATAAGCAGAGAATGGGTTGGAGAGGGCATAAAGAAGACAGCTATATTTAAATTATCAGGGCTTGATGAATTATAGTCCAGAATACTTGGAGAATTACCTGATGTAATTGCAGAACCATTTGTGGTTCTCTCAAGATAGGTGAGATATCAAAGAGAAGAAGAGAGCAAATGTAGGACTTGTCCTTAAAAAAGGGAGAAAGAGGACTCAGAACGTTATGGAGAGATCAGCTTATTTCAGTTCCTGAAAAAATACTGGAAAAATTACTCAAGCCATTATTCATAAGTACCTAGAGGAAAAAAACTATGGCTTTCTGAAGAACAGACTGTATCAAACCATATAATTTCATCAATTGATGAGGTAATCCTTGCCATGCTGTCAGGGAGAAGCAGTAAATGCCGTATATCTTGATTTTCATAAGGCTTTTGGCAGAGCTTTATGTAAGCAAGAAAAAGAAATACGGCCAAATGAAAAGTGAGTATCAACATGATTGGAAACAAGGCTTGGTACTTACAGACAATTTGCTGTCAAAATAGAAAGATAAACTGAGCTCCTGAGTTCTGAGTTCCCTGGCCTGGCACTGTTCATTACTTTCATTAATAACTTGGATGATGAATAGAGTCTGCTTTTCAAATCTCCACACAGCCCTGGGAGGAACTGGAGGCATGCTGGGGGATAGGATTCAAACAGTGAAAACTACAAACTGTAGAAGTGGTCTTGCGCAAAACCGGTAAAGTACGAGGTTCACTAGCCATGCAAGGGCAGTCTGTAGAACAAGCACGCAGTGAGGAACAAAGGAAAGAGCAGCTCTGCAGAAGGAAAAAGAGATCTTTGAGGACCCCTTCATGGATCACAGGCTAAAGACAAATCACTAATATCACAAAAAAAGGAAATCACCATACTGCACAAACTGGGAGACTGGGCTGAATGTTATGTGTAGTAGTCCTCCAGCTTGGTTCTGCATCATTTCTGCCTTAGCTAGAGTAGCAAGTGGTGTTGGACCACTGTATAGCCAGAAAGCTGTGCCCAGCTGGAAGGAGGTGAGAGGAGTGCAGTAAGATCAGTCAAAAGTCTGGAAAGGATTGTGGAGTGTGTGTTCACTCAGAGAAGAGGGGACTGAGTAGAGAGTAGCAGATGTTGAATACACAAAAAGCTGCTACAAAGAGGAAGGAAATCACATGTCCTCCATGTCTGCTGAAGGCAAGGCAAGTAATGATGGGATTGCACTGCATCAAGAGAGGCTGTGGTGTTTAAAAAAGCATTAGGAAAAGCTTTCTAAAGATAAGAGTACCCAATCACAGAAGACGACTGACTAGATGTTTCCATATCTAGTGCTGGAGGCTTTTAACTGGTTAGACATCCATCCTGAGCAGTTTAGGTAGTGTACAAATCCTGCTTAGGATCATGCCCCTGTTTCTATAGCCATTGGAAAGTGTATAACACACCACGGTGAGCAGATAGGCACTCGTAAAGCTTTGTGAATATTTTGTAGGTGAAGTCTCTTTGCCTTACTGTAAGATAATAAATGTAGGGAGAGTATCTGCACACAGCATCCTGCCACCTGTGGAAAAAATGACCTGGTTTTCTTTGAAATACTTCACGTAAAAGGAGGTTCCTTGACTGTCTGGTAAAATTAACATACTACACAGCACACATGGTTTGTTCACTGGTCTGCCAAAGTCATGAAAGATTTTAGTGAGGACTGCTCTCAGTTTTGGAGGTTTTTATTTAAGAACAATGTATCCAGGGAAGGAAACCCTGTTAAGATATGTGGTCAGGTTTATGGTAGCCCTCCAATAAAATTATACACCATTTTACCACCAAATAATGTTCTCATGAGTTACTGCAGTATTCAGCAAGTTATTACATATTTATTATAAATCAAATAGCAAGTGGCAGACATCAAAAGGTCAAGCTTACTAGACAAACATTGCTTATTCACAAACACTCAGGGCTCATGCATCTGGAAGTTTCTTTCATGGGAAAAAGCTTTATTGAATATTTCCATCACTCCTGCATTTCAGTTCCATAAAATCCAACAAAACTGCTGTTGTTGTGGTATTTTGAGTTAGTCTTCCTTGTATCTTTATCTGAGATTGTGATGTGTACATAATAGAGCAAGTCAACAAATGCAAGGCATCTGACACTGCCACATTCAGCCAAGCCACTTGGGAGAGGAGGTTGGCCAATGGCCCCAACACCACTGTGATGACTGGGTGTCCCTTATGACAGCACATTTTCCAGGGAAAGGAGGCAATACATAAAGCAATATATGTTTTATTGTGTGTAGTGCTTATTGAGAAAAAAAAAAAGCCCAGCCCAGCCCAAGAGGCTGACTTAAACTCTCACAAAACCTGTGATAGGAAGCTTTAGGAATAGAAATAAGAATAGTCTTGGGAAGGTCAGACAACTCCAGCTACTTATGATGTAATGATCCATCAGGGTTCACTCTGCTTTATTCCACCCCCAGTAGTTTCCTAAATTAGCTACTAAATTTTGCCCAGACTAAAGATCTTCAGCTTAGAGCTCTGTGATCCCTGCTTCTCTTACAGATGGTAAGATCTTTCGGGAGAACTTGCCCTTCTCTAAGGTCATAGGCCTGGAAGCCTTCTGAAAGGTTTCCTGGAAAGATGCCCATGCCTGTGTGATCAGAAATGATACATAAGGCACTGCAGTTGTCAACAGCAGTATAATATGCATCCTGCTCTTCTTTGTGGAATAAAGAGCACCTCTCTCTGGTATCCTCCATTCATCTGTTTTCTAATCTCTTCTACCTTTCTGCATTGTACAGGATCCCCTGCCATGGGACACTTTTTTCTAGCCACTCCCACATCTCTCTCCTTTTCGGCAGAACTAACTTGCCTCGTATATTTTTTCTCTAGACTCTGCAGAGGCCCTTAGAAAAGGAATTTGTCTCTAGCAAGTTCTGTGGTTTCTCCTGCAAAGGACAGGCTGTCCCCAGGTCCAGCCAGCTCCTTGCAGATGTTTATTCAAACTGCTGAATTTTTAGAGGCTTGCCCACTTAATTTCTAGTTGGTGTTCTGGAGTTGTTTGCAGAATGTCATGGTAACAGAGGAAAACACTGCTGTGTCCTTTCATGGTAAGGAAAAATCTGAGGAGCTGGGCCTGAAAGTCTCAGTGGTCTTCTTCACTCTTTCTTCTTCCATTTCTTGCAACCCTTCAGGAAAGGATGTTTCTGTGTCAAGAACTGGCCTCCTCAGAGGAACACATTCTGTGCAAGGTCCTAGACATGATTGCAATGCAAGTAATGGGACACATCAAGATAGTCACAGGTAGTGGATATATTGTAGCTATTCCACAACTTCTGGAAACAATATGGAAACAATATTACTCAATGACAGTACTGAGGAAGAATTTTCTGTGTGACTAATGTGATGAAAGCAGTTGCTAAATCTGCAAAACATAAATGAAATGTCACTTATTGGCTTTTACCTACAAAGTTAGTTAATCAAATGTATTTAAAAAGAATGGAATTGTGCTACTAAGGTGAAAATTAAAAATCCCACAGGATCTGATCCCTGTTCTTCCTGTCTTTTTGGTACTGCAGCAAACAGCAGTAATAAGTAACAGAGGCATGAATGCTTGTCTGAGTGCTGTTGTGTTCCATGTGCTTACTCAGCCATCCTCTGACAAGTGCAGAGGGGATCTTCAAGGTGCTATTTGAATCAGATACAGTATGACCTTTTCTTACTGTCCGATGATACTTCTGAACACACTGATGTGTCACACTGCAATATCATCATTCTCTTGGTGCAAGTGCAGACCCATGCAGTAAGAGAGGTGGCTTTTCAGCACCTTTGTGATTTGAGTCACAGCACCACAGCAGCAAATAACATACCCTCTAATGCTGTGAACAGAGACCATTCTTTGTATGTCTTTAGTGTCTTTCTGGTTGTCAGGTTTGTGTAATTCTAGTCCATTTTGGAGCCACAGAATTTTATCTATAAGGCAGAGACAAATACACACTGTTTAGAAAACCTGCTGTGTACTCTATTTTCCCCAGTTGAAAACAGATAACATATATCAAAAAGCTTGTTTCAGGTTTGCAATGAGTTTTGTACATGTTTATTTTATCTGGGCAGATTACTTCTCTGTGCAAATTACCTCTGTCAGTTTCCTATAATATCTCATTAGTAAATCCAGTAATTCATGTTTCCATTAGTCTGCAAGGGACTCTAGCTTAGAAGTCCACCTGCTTGTAAGACTATAATGAACATCAAGCTTGAAAGTATGAATGACTCTGTGCAGCAAAAAGGCACTATTTTCTAACTTGCAGCCCACAGAATAAGCAAATCTAGAGTACAGCCCTTAGATAACCCATTGTAGGATCAGGATGGGGCTTTAGAATGGGACATGTGTTTTCATTTTGTTGTCTGCTACCTGATTGTATCTGACTGCACATTTTCTCTTTAATATAAAACATCCTTAACTGCCTGTCTGCCTAGCATAGACTAGTTCTGATCTGAAAATTAATCTAACCTATCTCCCAACAAATCCTTAGAGACTGTGTTCCTGTACAACTGGAAAACCCCAGTGAAGCAATATAAACTCAGTAATAGTAACAGGTAATGGCCACAGCTTAATGAAGGGTGGTAATTCTGCTCTGGGGAGATGTCAAATGGATGTGGCTCTTACAGTAGCTTGGTCTTGTGCTGATTGTCTTATCTTCAGATTTGTTGCACACATGTATAGGCAAAACCAGGAACTGCTTCAGTGTGGGGAGGAAGGCTGGCACACAGACAGTATGTTTGGACTGGATCTGCTGTCAGACTGGCATGCAAGTCTCCTTTCCTTTGGAATGAGGCAAAAAGCAGGTCTGTCTTTACCCCTGTATGAAAAGCAGTTCTTCCAGATCCAAAGATATATTTTTTCTGCATATTCCTGAGCTGGAACATTGCTTTTGAATTACTGGTGTCATGTTTAATTTGGTTTTTCAATTACTGGTTACAATAGTCTGCACTCTGAGGGAGCTGGGCAATTAAAAGGAATCTATTAAGATGTTTTTTTAAAGTATCACTTTAAAACAGTGAGGCTAGAAATCAGAATCCAGAACACATACATTCTGACAGGCCTTAAATACCAGAGGTAGAAAACAAAACAAAACTGAGAAGAAAAGCAAGATGTCTTTCCTTTTTCTCTTCCTTTTAATTTATTGTTATTAGTCCTCAACCAAAACTAACTACTTAGGGGAGGCAAATGTTTTCAGTCTTGACTCTTTTTTTGAGACTAATGCCTTAAGACCAAACTATAAGTCCTGGAGATGCAGCTGTGTCTTGGAATTTAAAGGTATCTCAGTAAAAGCACACACCAGTCTCTGCGAAGGGCCTTGTTTCAGACCAAAAGTAAATAGTCAGTGTCACAGAAACATGCACAGTGATCAAACACTGGAAAACGTGACTGGATTTTTTTTTTTCCTTCCTAATGAAAAAAGGTTACATTTGTCTAAAATTGTCTTCTTTGTAAAATGCTTTAAGTTGGTGAATTGAAACCAGAACACAAATTTTAAACCTTAAACAGTGAAAACAGAAGCAACTTTTCATTTTAAAAATATCTCTTGAGAGTAGCCTTTCCTGTTTAACACTGAAGAATTATACTTCAGAAACAGGTGATCTTTGCTGCCATGCCTCCCTTGTAACACCATAAGCAAAAATCTCTAGGCTTACTTGTTGTTGTTGCTTTCTGTTATAATTTAACAACTTTTCTTAAACCCTGTAGAACCTTTTTAATACAGGTAACAAAAAATCTCATCCTTTGCTCCTGCATTCTCTTTGTAGCATCACCTTTATCAGAACAAAAAACACTTATGCATATTTATTTATTTTTATTGTAAATACCTCACTGAAGTAAGAAAGGTCCAGGTCAGCTAACACACACTAACTGTCCTCTCCCAACTCCATTTCCTGAAATCCTTTCCCAGCTGGGAACAAGAATGAACTCAGGGAGCACAGCAAGAAAGAAAACAGATTTTTAATGTATACTACAGTTACTATGTAATGCCCCAGGTAATTATCTTTTCCTGTCTATGCATAAACTAAGTATATAATTACAAAATATGAGGTAAGCATCACTCATATCTTTGACTTGTTGATGCTGCATGGCTTTCAACTTCTTGAATATTTAAGGGAAGAAGAATGAGTTTGTGGTTAAAGTACAAGTCTAGGAGTCAAGAGGATTCTATTTCTGTGCTGTGCCACAGACTTACTGCATGCCCCCGAACCACTCATGTGACCTCTTTGCATTACTATACATCATCTACTAAATGGGGAATAATTGTTGCTTCATATGCACTGCTGCTGTAAAGCTTAATTCATGCTTCTCTGAAAGTGTTTTGGGTTCCTCAGAATAAGAGCACTCCAGAAATTAAGCCTCATCTCAGTTTTAATATTGTCTGAGCTGTCTAGCTTTAATGTAACCTCACCCAAAGGGAATGGTATTAGTAAATATCATCCTTATAATGACAATTGGTTCTCTTTTTTTCTGCCCTTCATGCTTTCTCTACTTCCTCCCCCTCTTTGTCTTCCAACAAGCTGCAGTATTATTAAAATATCTCCTCACCCCTTGGGACACTCAACTGGTCACAAACCTGAGTGTGAGGTTTGTTTTATGTGGAGATGTGCACTCATGTTGCAACGTTCTTTTCTCTGTCTCTGAGCAGGCAAATGGCTCTGCAGAAATAATAAAGCATATCTGTATTTGATTTAAACAGGCATTCCAGAACAAGCTGAGCATTTCAGGGAAATTATTAGTCTTTAGTTTCATTTAAAACAAAGGGATTCCCAGGCTCTGGCATTTCTGAGGGCTTGGGACTTTTTAATCATCCCTTTGAGGGTTTCTGAAGGTGGAGAGATGAGATACAATGCTGCTGTTGGACATGAGTGTTTCAGTTAATGAATGATTACCAAATGATCCATTACTGAATTGGCATGATACAAAAATTACCATGTTCGCATGTGAGAAGAGAGTGCTTTGTGGGAGCTGAATGTGTTTTCCAGGCCTGATAACTAACCAAAAGTTTTTATTAGTGGTGTAATTGTTTAATTAGTGCCATCTTTGTGCTAAGGGCAGCTCAGTCTTAAGTGTGACCCTGCCAAAAAGCTCCATCAGCTTTAAGGCTGGGCAAGAGCTGCGGAGACTCATCTGAGTTGTGAAATCCAGACCCTGATTCTGAGTGCAGTAACTTATGCGTGCTGCATGTCCCAGTGACAGGGGTATGTCAGTCTCACAGGAACTACTAAATCAAACTTCACAGAGTAAAGGCTGATGATGAACAGGGTGATCCTGATGGTCTGTTGCACAGTCCTGAGGGTGCAAGAACAGCATCAGGAGTGTGTGTGAGAGGAAGGCCTTTTGCACCCAGAACATGATGCACCCCGATTACTTTGGACTACTTGAGTATGCCAGAGGACATGTAAACAGTGATACATTGGTGAAGTCTCTATGTAACTGCTCATTTTTTCCCCTGCAGCCCCACTGTGTGTGGCTCAGGAAATGTATCCTTGCATTTAATCTACACACACACACAGAGGTCAGTGCTTTAAAAAGTCAGTCAGTACCCTGAGCTGTGTGAGATAACCACTGATTTTCAAATTTGTAAGAGCCTTCCATAAAATAACAGAACAAGTGTATTTTGGGGGAGCAGCATTGCTGTAAATTAATTCTCAAAGAGAGATTGACAAGCAGAGTAAGCATAAAGAAGAGGTAGAAGTTTGGCACGTGAAGAGAGAAGGAGCAGGTTGCTACCAGTAGGTGTAAACACCAGTGCTGGAAAAGACTTGACACTGTTTGAAAGACCTGGAGGAGCCTTCATCAGGAATGATAAAGGAAAAATAAAGAAGCAAGATTTGAAACATTCAGAGCCATGAGAACAAGGAGAGGAAGTTGGAGCTGGCTGCAAAAGGGAATGGAAACAGGAAGCTGGGATTAAGAAAGGACACAAAATTACTGGCGGAGTGCCAAGGTGTGACAAGTTCAGGGTCCCATATTCCCCTGCATCGGGTGACAAGTAACAGCTCTCAGTGGTTTATGTGGGGTCCATCAGTTATCAGGTGAGGACTGTTTACTTACTGCCCATCTCCTTTTCTCTTGTCAATTAGCAACAGGAGGTGTCAAGGCCCTTATACATTATGCATGCTGTGGATATTAGCTGTGAGAGCTGCAGCCCTCTAACCATTCAATGTTTTCAAGGAATGCAGGGCTTCTTTATCAGTAACTTTAGGAAGTTGCATTAATCAATGGGGGATTTATTACAAAGCCAAACGGATACATTTGTGGTATTTGGCTTGCTATAAATTGTCTCACGCTGAACCTTTTCATTTTCCAGTTGGTATTCTCCTGAGGGTTAAAACATATAACTCTCAAAATGACAGGCTCAGGAGAGCCTGGGAAAGCAGTGATATTGCAAAAACTATGTGTCCCTCCTACATCTTCAGTACATTTTCCTCATTACCACAAACTGTCCCCAGGAACACTTGATCTGAATTAACTATACACTCTGCAATATTTTAAAGATCTCTCTAGGCTGTTTCCTGCCCTCCTTATGCTCCTTTACTTGGGCAGATATCCCAGTGAGGGTTCATGGGAGTTTTGCTTGAGACATCTGTTGACATTTCCATTTCTGCTTTCTTCTTTTCAGCCAGTATTTTCTGCCTTTCCTCTGACTCCTTGTAATTTTCCCCTTGCTGCTTAGTGCAAAGTGAGGAGAGGAAATGACTAGATGATAGAAAGAAAGCAGAAAAAGAAATCTGTCAGAAAGGAGCAATTAGGACCAGGAGTAATGGGAAAGACTGGAAATCTGGTCAAAATTAATTTTCTAATATGTCCCTACAGTGCTGGACATGGGCAGTTTGGTGGGTATACTTTGAGTTCAGCTATCCAATTTTTTTCCCAGGGAATGCATTCCTTCTGCTTGTAGATGTCATTACCAGGTCAAAGCTAGCTTAATTGTGATAGAAAAGGCTATCAATAGATTGCCTTTGGCAGCTGCTCCTGGTATTATTACAGGTCTGAGGTGGTTTGGTATTAAAACAGTGGTAGGTAGGAATTAAATTTCTGTAGGTCTACAGAAATTTCTGTAAGTCTACACTTTTTATTGTTCTCTCACAAGGGGTCTATGCCTTTGCATATCACCGACTCACAGCATCAGCTCAGTAGATTAAGCAGTCACTCAGAAAGAAATGGCAGACAAAATGAAAACACAGTTTGTTCTTCTTGGTAGTTTGAACCACCCAGAGAAACCTGCTTTCCTCATCAGAAAAGGCACATCACACCACTTCAGCCAGGAAGCAGGTGAAAATCACAGATGTAGCTACACTTATTTCTTTTTCTGTGATGATACATGTCCTTCTGTAGACATAAATGTGGCTCTGCACATGTTTTCTCATTTAAACACATCTAACAGCTGCTTGGTTTTATTTCCCAAGCTGGGTTTTGGTTTATTTTCTTTTTCGATTTCATCATGAGAAATTCCAACCTATGTTCTTGTTGCAAATATTCTACTTCATGTTTGTCCTGCAGAGTAAGTGTTGCTTAAATATTTTAGGGATTCAGTTGCTTCATCTAAGATTTTCTGTCTCCATGGCAACCCTTCTGTGCTTTGTAATACCTTTGGTGAACATGGTGGAACTGACTATTTATTTCAAACTAGATTAACATGTAGCAGTGCAGATGCAAAGGGAAATAGACTAAAAAGAAAAATAACTAAAGAACTAATTTACACTATTTTGTTTAAAAAACATTTTTCAGAACAAACACATCTTTTACTGTATGGGATGCCTGGTCATGTCAAAAATACCTCATTTTTTGTCAAAATTCACTTCTGGACTCTTTCTGTATCTCACCTCTGTTTCCTGATACAGACAGGCTGCACAGTTTAGCCTTCAGTGTCCTCTCCATCTCCATGGCCATTAGTGTTCTGTGAAAGCAAACTACATTCATGTCGGAAGCACTTCCCAAGCATTATATAATTTATTTATTTCCCAGGCATCCAAATCAACTACTCCTACACTGCAAAAAGCAGAACTCTCTTCTTGCCTGGGATGATGGAAGATCATCTGCCACATGATGGAAAGAATAACAGGGTCACACAGTTCTTGTGAATCTTAAAATGATCCCATATTTCCGTAATTTGGAAACCTTAGTTATGAAGATAATAACCTGGGTATGGAATTTCAGATCTCTGATCTGTGTTGGCTTTCGAATAAAAAAAAAAAACAAACCACTTAAAATAATTTGGCTAAATATTTTCCATTCTATCCTCATACACACTCTTTTGCATAAGCTCTTTGTTAATTAAGCTTCTGGGTAGGATGTTTTTGAGTAGTGGCTTGATTTCTGGGTGCATCTCTAGATGCATCAAAACAAGGCCTTATTTTCATTTGTTAAATGCCAGGGTCTTTTTAAAATCAGACCATACAAAAGTAGTTAAAGTTGGCCACATCATATCACCTGCTGATGGGGTTTTGGGGTGTAATCTCTTAGTGCTTCCATACTTTGAAGAGCAGCAATAACAAGCAAAGACTCTGCCTCTATCTTCTCTTCTCCTATGTCATACTATAACTTTCTCAGAGAAATAAGGAGCCAGGAAATATGTGTGGCCTAGGTATTCTGACAAGATAGAGTAGTGCCATTTAGTATTAAAAATATCAGGGAAACCTTTCTTTCTGCCATCCATTTCAAAAATGAAGGCACATTTAGAACCTAAAATTTCATGCCAAGTTCGTAAAGCATGAGTACTACCTACATTGATGTTTTCTGTTGTCTAAGCCACCCTCTTATACTTAATACATAATGTTGTTTCACAAAGCCCACCGAGATGCATGCTCTTCTGATTCTTTCTGTCTTGTTCTCTAAAGACACTCAGCTCTGCCTCCTCCTATTCATCAAGCACTGTAGTGCTCTGTCCTGCAAGAGCTCCTATAATTTCTAGTGTTAATGACTCCAGGTGGTGCTACCTTGAATATAAAAGCAATCTAATTAGGCCACCTTCTGGCTGAATCTGAGTTAGACGTTGGCTCAGAAGACACAGGGAAGCCGTGTGTGTGATGTGATAGTGACTGTTGTAAAGAGCAGAAGTTGCTGAACACATTTTTTAAAACTTCTTCTCCTTCCTTTTGCCTTTGTTTTTGTTGTTCCCTTGTGCATGGAGAATCTACAGAAAATCTTGGTGTAATATGATATAGGACTTAAGGTAAGCAGGATGATTATAAATGGATCTTGCCTCACTTCTGGATCCTACAGATGTTGCTACATAAGTTTTAGATCTTCCTGATTGTATAATTTGATTTTAATGGTTAGCTACCATTGTACCATGCAAGTCCTACAGACAATAGTGTCCATCTACATTCAGAAACATCTGTTAGCTAAGAGCTGCTGGATGGCCTGAACTCTAAATGAGCAGACCTGTGTTTGAACACCAGCACTTTATACACGCCTGACAGACATCATTCTCAAGTGAAACAAAATCTAATATGTCTTTTCTCATTTTCTGTAGTTCTTTTCTTTCCCTTGTCCTTCGTGTTTCTCTTTAGTTCATCTACTACTTTTAGGGATATGAAATTTGAGAGCCTTTTCTAAGGGCTTAATGCAGCCTGGGGACTAAATATATAATTCAAATAACTGTGCTGTTCCCTTGATGAACAGGGTAGAACTGGCACCACTCAGAGTAATATTTTGGGCTGTCACTATTTGATCAAAGAACTTGGACTGGATCTGCCATTCTTAATGCTTTTAGGATGGATGAATCCTTTACTTCAGAAAGGGGTATCCAGTAACCAAGACATCTTTGAAATCTCTGTATTTACAGAGCAGTGAACTCTCCACAGTAGTGCACTTCAGGCACCCTCCAGGAAAGAAACAGGTTACAGAGCTCGTTGGCCCATCCCCTCCTTTTTCTCCTCTAATTTGTGCTCCTTACATGTTGGTCTTGTTTCAGTAGTTTTCTATAGCTACAGATTTTCATAGTACTCAGTTTGGGGAACAAGCTTGAACTCAAACCCAGCTGACAGTTTACTTATAGCTATAGGTTGTAAGGAGTAAGTTTTAGAGATCCCTGAGTTCTTTGGGGTTAGAACCACAGTATTACGATGTCAAATGAGAACATTTTATACCTTAAGTGCTGTACAATAAGCAGTCTTTATAAAACAGCATATCATATGTACTGTTAATGCCTGCAGATTAAAACAGCTGCCAGGCAGCAAAACTGTTTCATGCAGAAAAGTCAGGCAGACACTCAAATTTGGAACTTAAATTAATTCTGTATTAGGGACGTGCGATTCTTAAGACAACTTCAAACAAAGAATCTTACAGAGGTTTGAAAATTAAATTCACAGTAATTGTGCTCAACCTGTGCTTAGCTCTGAGGACAACTAGTTTTATTCTAGACTTGAAGAAAACTTGTCTGTTTTTCCAATTATTTTGGTCTAATAAAAGTCATTACTGCTCCTTAAAAACACCGCCTCGCATAGTGTGTAGTTAGGTCATCGCAAAACAACTACCATGTGTGCTTGGAACACAGCCATTTAACACTTCGTTCTTTGTATTCAGAGTGTCTCACTGCAAAACAGCAACAGTCAGAGCTCTCAGAGGAAGTTAGCTAGTACTGGGAAAGGAGCATTTGTTTCTGATAAACCAGCCAGCTGCCTACTTACTTTTCAAGTAAATCACCATATTCAGTTACCAGATTTCAGGCCTGTTTAGAGTAGATATAAAAGAATAATTTGACTTACTAACTTTATTATTTATCTTTCTAACCAATAGTTAGAATGAAATTTAGGTTCCAATGAATGAAATGAAGGTTCCAAACAGAAGCGTATGTTCACTGGAAGTAATTCTGAAAGCCATATATGAAAGTTGGTACAAAGGTTCAACAAATTTAACTTCCCCGCTGTCGTGCTCAGAATCTTTTCGTAGTATCACCTGCTCTCTGTATTGAATATAAAATTGCATCTCACTTGGCAATAGGTAGGTACATTTGGCAAACGAAATACATGAGCATTATGAGCTCTAGAAAGTTTAAAACATGCAAAATAAGAGAGTGGGATTCTCCATAAGAACTTTGCAAAATTTAATTTCCATTTCTGACACATAAGAACTTTTAAACAGCCCTCTGTGTGTTGCCACTATGCAATGTTTTGCCTTTGATTCACACTGCCACTTATTCCATAGACAGTTCCCGAAGTATCAATATTCAGTGTTCCCTGCTTCTCAGCAGATTAAATCAATCTGCTCCCACTCGCCTTCCTGAGACAAAAGTTATTTCATCCATGGCTGGCATATATTTCTCTGATAACATTTTAATGTAGTCCCACCAGTCACGACTTTCATAAACTTGATTTATTGTCTGGTTTATTGACCTCACTTTGCAAGGTTTTGCCTCCTTTTGTAACAGCTGTGAACACATTGCCATAAAAGGAGTTTGCCTTCTATACACCAGCAGTTTGCCCTTTTGTATTCTGAAGTCTCCAGGGAAACTCTGATGGGGTTAATCTTTAGTTCCTGGGAACCTACCTTATACTCAAGACACTCTGGGCATCTTAATAAATATCTATCTAAGGACATAATATAAGGTAACTGAACAATGTTCACTAAACCACCAAGCATATAAAGGATATTTTCCAAGCAAATTGTTTATTGAGAGTAATATCCTTGGTCTCCAAATGAGTATGAATTAAAAATAGATATGAGATTACATTTAGAAACATATAGGACATGCACAGTTTCACCTTTGACTACTTTGTTCATGCCAGTCTAGACCTTCATATTCTCTCATGTCAATAGCTTTCTATTCCGTGTGCCCATTGCAGTAATGACAGACTGACATCTCTGCAGCTGAACAGCCACTCAAGAGATGATTGAATCAATATATATAATTGTAACCTCCCACTGTGTATGTGGAAATGGCAACAAGAGCCTACTTCATATGCAAGGATGTAAGAGCTGTCAGCTAGGAAATGAAGGGAAATAGGATTGCAAGGGGCAGGAGGAAATGACTAAGAACTGTAGCAGAGGTGAGATCACACTAGTACAGAGGCTGAGCAGCAGAAGCACAGAAAAGCAAATTCAAAGGTGTAGAGGATGTGGGAAGAGAAGGAAAAGTCCATAGGATGTGCAGATGCAGAAGGCAGAGAAAATTCTTGTGGCTTAAATATCTTTTTTTATTGAAAAGCACTTTGGCTTGTTGAAAGTTTAAGGGAAAGAAAGCTGAGGCAAAGTTGCAAAACCACACAGAAAAAAGAAAAAATGTGGAAATAGTCACTTGTCATGTCAATAGACAGTGCAATTAAGTAGCTTCCGTATAAAAAAGAAAGATGAGGATATCGGTGACAAATTCCCATCTCCAGAAGTGTCTCTGGCAAACGTCTCCCTTTCTGAAGGAAGGCTGTGATTTTGTCCTAGATGACCAAAATTAATCAAAACAAAGAAAAAGACATACATTTGTTTTCTATGGAAATCAAGAGGGAGAAGCTTGAAAACAAAAGTTTAGTGGTTAGGGACAGAGCAAGGGGCAGACAAGACCTAGGCAGCAGTGCTAACTACAGTGTTTCCTGCCTTCTGCTCACTCTGTTCACTAGCACACTGAACAGGCTTTCAGTAGAAGCTCCCAAATTTCTTTTATGTTGCTTCTTTATCAGCATTTTGATAAGCTGGCCTGTTGGCTCTCTTGAACTGAGGAGTGTTGTCTTCAAGTGCCTCTTTTCATGTTACTAAAAGTTACAGCCTTCATCTACTGTAGAATTAGCAGATGAACTTCCAGAGGCCAATTATAAGAACTATCTTGGAAGCATATGAGAGCCACTTCTTGTTATCCAAGCTCTTAGCTCAGCCCTGCTGTCCTGTTTTATGTGGACAAGCAGGACTACTTGTGCAGAGTGGGATGTCTCCTGGTTTAGTTTTCAGAGTAATACATTCGAGGATAATATTTAACTGGGTCACAACAAGAGGTTTGTGGCTAAAAAAAAAATAAAATCTTAAATTATTCATATTCTGTTAGGATAAAAAAAAGCCATATAATATCGTATTATACATATTTTATCACCATAAATGAGCTATTAAGCTGCATATAATTCTTGCAAGTCTTTGTTTTATAGATTAGTTTTACAAAGCATTTTGTGTTCCTGCTGAACATAAACAACCTCTCATACCTCCACCTACTACACCAAGTATTCTTCTGATTAATTCATGAAGTCTGTAATATTTAAAAGGAACCAGGGAAAAGAAATGTGGTTTTAAGCCATCTCATAGCTTTAGCAGGGCAAACTATCTGTGTTGAAGTCAGGAAAGCAGATTTCTTGATTGTTTTCACTCAACATGGTGTGTGTTGTTCTTTCATTAGCATCAAGTCTGGTCCTCTGTCTTTGCAAAGTACACATAGTAGTTCTGCAGCTTCACAATGGATGTGGTGGCAGCTCTCAGAGATTATCTTCATCAAGGCTAATGCTAGAAATGGTAGAACCATCAGGACAAAATCAACCTCACTTCAAGCTTCATCCACAACTAGGTAAAATCCCAAACCTCAGGTTTTCCCAGATGGGGGAACATGGACACCTCTCAATACACTGGCTCCTAAGAACCAGCCAGGGCACCATGCAGAGGCAAGCTCTCTAGGCTCTCCTAGATGCCCACAGTCACTCACAGACACAACATGGCAAAAGGGAGGGACAGGCATTCAGTGGTGATAGTTATAGGCTCCCCTGGGCAGGTGAGCAGAGCAACATGACCAGCTGAACTCCCTGGGTGCTCCTTGCTTTGACCTTTGTTGGACTTTTGCCTCAAAGTCTCTCCACTCAGAGCATTTTGGGTGACTATAGGCTAATGCCCAGGCACAGAAAGTAGCCCTGAGATTTCAAGGATGGGATGGTAGAAACAGAAAACTTCCACGGGAGCAAGGACATGTTTCACAGCCACTTTAAGACCAAATATAACAATAACTCAAAGAAGTGCTCTCTTACCCATGGGTATCTTTCAGGGCCCAGAACACAGGATCCTTGTGTGTAGTACATTGTTTTCATTTTCATGAAACCAATTATCACAGGCTGAGCCTGGCTGGCCACAGACAAGCAACAGAGCCAGAAGAGTTATCCCAGTATTTCTGACTGACCCAGTGAAGGGAAGTACCAGCAGAAAGAAGGGGAAATCTCAGTCTCCCAAGACTTTGCAGGCTCCACATTGCTAGCTGGCTCACAAAAGGCTGAATATTGTGCTTAGCCAAACAAATACTTCTTGTAAATTCATTGCTTATTACTTGGAAGCTCTCAGAAAATCTCTGTCTGAAAAAGAAGATAGAAAAACAGCTCCCCAAACAGATTCTTGTGTGCATCTTATTCTGTATGTCTGGTTTCCTAATAGGCTATATACATAACGCAGCAGCAAGGCCCTAGGGTGAGCAGTATTGGTTTGGGAAGTATCTGGGTAACAATATTTTGATATCTTTTCAATATCTGTAGTCTGTCAGGAATGAGGGGAAGACAAGGAAAGGTTGGTTCAAGGTGTTAGGTGTTGTGCCCTCGCCTACACATTGATATCTGTAATGAGCTAGGTATCTGTCCTCTTGCAATGATGATGAACTACGCTTATTGGTTGTTTCCATAGCTTGGTTTAAAGTGGATGTCATTCAGCTAAATTAAGGAGATGGTTAAAAAAAAATCACATGTTGGTATGATTGGTATCATTGTCCTTTCCTCCCAGAGGCTCCAGGTGCTCTTACTACTCACTGGAGTGGTAAATACTCAATTCCTTCAGAAAAATCTGACAAGTAAGGGTTAAGTATCTTCAACTCATCATTTCTGGTAATGTCCATTTAACTCAGGTGTCTGCTGGAGGGATTCTGCCACCGTTTCTTCTGTTTTCTCTTAAGAATCCCACTAGATACCATAGCAACAGCTGGATCACATGCTCCTCTGGTCTGCTTTCTATACACAAATGTGAACAATACTGGCTAATAAAGTCTTAGCAAGTGTTGAGCAGGAAAAGGACTGAATTCAGATTCCACATTTAAAAAAAAAAATAAATCCCAGCAAAGGTTTTCCGTTATTTCATGTGATACAGCTAAATCCAGGTCTGCAGGCAAAACAGTTTAAGGTTGCTTCCTCAATAAAAAGGCATCAAGGTAGCTGACATTTTACAGCCATTTTCTTCCCATCCTATGTGTTTCTTGGAAGTCTGACACTGAAATATGTTTCCATATTCAAATGTTTTTGCAGTGCCTGAGTGAATACTATCTCTGTTTTATTGGTAGGTTACTCCTGCTGTTAAACTGATAACACTTTTTGTTATTTTTCAAAACTTTACCCTAAAGAAGGAATGCAGAAATATTCATAGTCAATTGAATGCTCCATGTTCTATTGTGATAATTATTTTCTGTGTATGTTGTAGTTGGCCTAATAATTATGTCATAGTGTTTTAAATCACAGAATAAAGCTTTTCACATGTCAAGTGAATATTAATAATGCCATCACTTAGAGGAAATATTCATAATCCTTATCCTTGACTAATGCAGAAAATCTATGTACAGCCTTATTTATATTCATATTTAGGCAAACAAAAAATAATAATTCTCTCTCCTAATCTGATTTCTGCTTCCAAGTATCTCCCATAAATTCCCCTCATATAACACTAAACCATATGTAGTCTCAGCTGTGTCAGATTCTTTAGGTTCAAAACTGACTTGCAATGCAGTCTGCAGCTATGTCAGACATTGTGTAATCAATCTGTACTTTAATGATGGGTTGGTTCTTACAAGGACAAATAAATCATACCTCCATGCAGCAAGGCAGAAGGACTAAAATCCAAAATAGGGAAAGAGAACATTACATTTACTCCCTTATGCAACTAGATGGAGTTTTAGTAAGAAATCAATGCTAATGCTTCTGATGAAACTCCAGAAGAGATTCTGTGATTTGTAAAATCTGAAGTGGCTCTGAAATTGCAGATGCCTGTGAAGTTCTTAGACTAATACTTGTTTATAGTGTCTGCATCAATTTAGATGCAAAAAGGATCTAATTGTTTTCCTTCTATTTTACGAAGTCTCTTTTTTACCATCAAGTTAGAAATCCGGGAAGGAAATCTTAAGTAGTAATATTTGTTGATTACTTTTGCTCTCTTTTCTTTCTGAAGTGTAAGGAATACATGTGTGTGCCCCACAAAGGGTTTGCTTCTGCCACCCTTTTGGTAGTGTTACAAGAAATTTTTGGTGATTACTGGAAATGCTCACTGGTAAGGTCAGAGTAAGGGAAATAAATAGTCTCCAGCCAAGTAAAATGACAGTCCCTGCTCCAAAGCCTGAGATCACCGCATAGCTGCTTGATGGGCATTTGCATGCATGGTTTCTATAGGTCTGAAGCAGGTTTTGAGCTGTGTATAAAGGCACTGGTGCTTCAACAGGGTGGTCATGAAGGTAGAAGGAACACAGGATATTAGTAGCTTTGTAATGCTTACTTGGTTGGACGGATGCAGGTTCAGATGGGACAGTATCTGGCATTTGCAGGGTCTGAGTCTCTCCTGTGTGTGTCTCTGGGAGAATGAGACATAAATGGAAGGGAGCATCCTGGCAGGCAAAGAGGAGACAACGAAGGCACAGAGTATCTCAATTCTCAGAGCAGCTCAAGTGTACTGCCAGTCTCCTCCTGGACTGCCTGTCACTGCCATAGGCTGTTGCATAGCTCCTCACAAGCAAGCAGTCTGGTGGGTGGCTCATGCTGCCTGGCCTCAGGACAAACCCTCCAGGCCAGGTGGGCCAAGGGTGCTTGTGGTGGTGCTGAGCTTTGTGGGAAGTTGAAAGACATCCCTGCCCATGACAGGGAGGTTGGATTAGATGATCTCTGAGGTCCCTTGCAACCTAAGCCATTCTGTGATTCTATGATTGAGACACAAGGCTATGGTCCCCAGACTGTTGGCTTAGCATTTCTCAGGGGAACAGCAGATGAGGTTGAAACAATGACAGTGCTCTATGAAAAATGAAACTAGTTCAGGCTAGGAAGACGAGCTGTTCTGTACAAGCTGGAGTGGATGTTTGACCCTGCCCTGCCACCAGGGACACCTCTTCCCCTGCCAAACCATCCAGCTCCTCGAAGGATGCAGGCACAGGCCTGTAAATTGATATTGCACTTAAATATTACAGGCTTTTCACCTTCAGCAGACTGCAGCTGACTTAAGGAAAAGCAAGTCCAGAAATCTAGTTCTGTCTGTCTAAGTGTTGCTGAACAACCGGACTAGTTTAACTAGGCTAAATTAGAAATTAACAGGCAGTGCCCTGGGGATGGTCTTATAAGCCATGAGTGAAAAAAATAGGGAAGTAATCATCATCAGCTCCTAGGAGATGGATTGCATGCAGATGGACAGATTTCAAGTTGGAAATAACAATTGCATTTAAAGTGGAAACAATGTATTTTTTTATTTGTAGTCATTGTGCACATTTTTGCTCAAAACTCCTAGGCAGACCAAGTATGTTATGTTTGGGGAAAGACAAAATCATTCTTAAAACATAACTAGAATCACAGAGATTGTTTAAGCTCCTATCTGTTTAGTGACCGTTCAACACCAGAAAAAGGTTTTCTGTTGCAGTCTGTGGCAAAAGAAAATCCAAAGAATTGTAACATGTGCAATTAACAGAGGGTGAGCACTGAAGCTAGTATAAACCAGGGTAGCTACTACCTGGGGATATGCTTACATCAGCTGAGGGTCTGGCCCCAAGAATGCACAATAAGATTTGCTCTGCAGAATGAGACTACTGTAACTGAGGATCCCATGACTAGCCTTTGTATGGTGAGAAAATGCAGAGTTAATAGGATTTTGCTATTAGTGAATTTGATCTGATAAGTGTGCTTTATTTCATTCCAGAGCAGCCTGGAAGATATTTGGCATTGACAAAGCAAAAACTGTAAGAGCATTTCTTACTTATTGCAACCATTTTCCTAAGTGTACTGTTCCTCCCCAGGAAATGGGAGCTCTGGGCACCAGAGCCTGCCAGTGGCTGGGCTGCGGGCAGCACCGCAGGGTGGCCCTGGGTGGCCTCACCCTGTAGAGGGTGTCCCGGAGTTGAGGCTGCCAATTCAGCTCTGGTATCATCACTGTGACACGCCTTACAAATGTTGAAATGCAAACCAGAAAAACCAAGCTGCGTCTCCTTATTTCTTGATGAGTACTTGAAATAGGAATACTCTGACCTATTTTTTTTTTCAGTTACTCCTGCCTTGATATTCCTGTGTAGAAAAAGGTTGCACGTCACTCTTCACAGCAGCCTTGGTCTCAAAGCCAGAGCTGGATTCAGCTCAGCAGCCTTACACCAGAGAGTATCCACCCAGCTGCATTGAAAGCAGGGGTCATTTGACAGTGGCCCAGAGCAACCCTTCTCAAGCCTTGAACAGCACAACTCAAATAATAGTCACCACGTGCTTTGCTCTTTTCATGTTATCTCCTAGCTTGGCACTGCTATAATAAAAAGTCTCTCTAGAAGATAATGCACACTCTGTGACACCCTTCCTGCAATTTACAGAAGCTAAGGACACTAGTAAGGTCCAAGAATAACAGGCAATTCTACTGCATTTGAACATACCTTGGCAAAGTCTTCTGATAGATTAGCATAAAAAGTAAACAGTTTAATACAATCCCCAGGCAGCATCACCCACGTCTGACTTTGTACGTGAGGCCAATCACTGGAAGAGGGCTTCACTTGCACAGCAGGTGCCTTGGGACAGCAGAGCTGAGAAGGGAAATGCTGCAGGGGCAAATGCCTGAGCTCTGTCCAGGCTGGAGGGAGGGTCGGTGCTCAGCTGGACACAAGCGGGCCCTTGGGAAGCACCCTCACTGCTGGCTGTGCATGGGCCTGGCCGTCTTCTCATTTAACTGAGGACTGGGTACAGCATCCAGCAGAGCAGAGTGTCTCCCATGTTTTATAGAGCCTTGGTTCTCACACCTACCAGCTGCTGCATGCCCTCACACACAGTGCTTTCCCAGTTCCTCTGAAGCATGGACAAGCCTTTTCTGCTGCCCCCCCTCCTTAATTGTGGAAAATCCGCAGGCCAACATTGTAACACTTGTCATGACAAGATGGGAGTTTTTGTTCGGACTGAACTTCTTTATCTCTGTCTCTTAGAGATTCATGGGAGGAAAGCTGCCTTTTCCTAATACCTCATCTGATGATGTCACCACAGGGCCGATGTTTTCTGCAGCAGCTGGGCAAAAATAATTAGTATAACAGCAATAAGCAATCCTACACTGTTTGTTCCTCAGGAACAGAGGCCTTAGGTTTTGGCTGCCTGAGCAGCAACATGAAAAAGTGGAGTAGTCTGAAGGATCTATTACACTAACCTGGATGTACCTTGCAGTACAATTTGACCGTTTGACTCATTCAGAGCACCCATCTTAAATCTCACTTGATTCTCAGTTAATGCCTTCTGCTTCTCCGTAATACCAGCATGAGTAAAACAGGGGCCTTCTAGGAGGGGAAAACAGAAGTTATCAATCTATTCTGCAGACTGTGGTAACTAGATTCAGAAGGGCAGCTCTTTGTCAGAGGGGGATTTTATTTTGTTCTTCGTAGGTTACAGCTGCTCCTGAGCAAACTTTTCTCTCCTCTTATTTCCACAACAGATTGCAAACTTTTCAGTCTACTCAGATGGCAGTCTGGTTGAACATGAAATCCTTGCCACCAAGAGGACTCTCATTTGGCTGATAAATAACATTATTGCTAAAGTTTTAAAAGAAATAATAAATCTTCCTCCCTCTGTGTCTTCTACCCTCCTGGGTCTGTGGAACACATATCTGTTTTTCAGGACAGAGACAGATTTATGTAGAGAACTAAGGTGTATGTAAATCTCTTCCCCATATACACTGCCTCCTGCTACATTGATTCTTGTTCTTGATAAGAATTGTCATAATATACAAAACTTTTTAGTTTTCAACTTTAGGTGAAAGAGACTATCTGTGAAGTCATTCCTCTGTTGGTTCTCTCTGAACTGGAGAAGGGGTGAAAACTAATTCAGAGATAGTGTAACAGTCAGTTACAAATTCATACAGATCAGAAACATTCCTACTGAAAGGCTGCAGTCTGTTCCTCTCTCTGCAGAACTCCTATTACTTATATTGACAGAAGAGAAGCACCTCTGTATCTGTATGGAATCTTCAAAACAGAGGTTCTTATAATTCTACCACACTCTCATCTCACTCACTTGAATATTGCCTCCTGTCTTGAGAAATCTGACATTGCTCTAAGGACTTACTCCTGACCCATAGAGAATTTTCATTATATATGATACAGATGCTTCTCCAAGTTTATGCTCAGGATTTCAGAACAGAGTGTAAGTGCCAAGAGGAATGAGTTCATGACAGAACATAGCTCTAGTGAAAAATGGGAAGATTGCTGAGCCACATAAGGGTATAAATGTAGACACTACCAGGTACACTGTCTTAATCTGGTGGTTTCCTTCAGCCTGGATGTGGTTGTGGATGGTATCACCATGCCCACCAGGTTTGTCTTAGAGGGGGTGCCCCTCCCTGCTTCTGTAAAAGCAGAGAGGGGAATGACTGAATCTATTTCCTACTGCTCATACAGAGCCCAGCTTCTCAAACCAGGAGCTGACACCACTGCAGCAGAGTTCATGAGTGGAAACCCAGTATACACTGACCATGAAAGAGGATGATGCACCTGGAAGCCTGTGTATCTTCCAGGATGACCATGGCAATCTAGGATTGCTCAGTGACTTTTGTCTTGGGTATTCAGGAAGGATGGTAAAAAGTGAGGGATGTAGTGGATTGTGGCTGCAATTTCTTCCACTCCAGACACACAGAAGTTGTCCGTTCATAGAAGGGCACCATTCTTCACCCATACATGCCAGTTCAGGGGATAAAATTTCTCTCAGTACAACAGGACCTGTTGCCTAACTACTTTGCCAGAGAGGTTCCTTCTATGCTGAGTGAATCCAAATGCAGAGCTCACCAGACTTCTACCTTGAATGTAAGCTTCTTTACCTTTTCAAGAAGGGGTCAAACTGTTATCTTGTAAGCAATCACCATAGGAAGCTTATTTTCCTGTATGAGCACATCCCATGCACAGCAAAAACCTGCAGCTGGCTCACCAGCCTCTGGCTGCGAAGTCAGAAACTGTGCCAAAAGTTAAAGCCACCGTTAATTAGTCTGGGTCTGAGACCACACAGTACCCCGTGTCAAACACCAAAGCAAGACAGCAGCTCCACCCTTCAGAAACAATTTAGTCCAGTATTACCAGCTTACTGAAAAGCATCCGTTAGCATGCTGATTAAAACATGGCATGGCAAAGAAGCTAGCAAGTAAAATTAAGATGCACAGGGCACAGAAGAGTCCTGTTCACCTTCTTGCTTCATACTGCATCAAAAAAAAAAAAAAAAAAAAAAAAAAAAAAAAGAACAAAAAGAGAGGGAGGAGGGATGACTTTTTTTTTTTTTAACACAGCATTATATAGGAAAATAAATCCCTTTCATTTACAAAATCTTGTTTCTTGGACAGTTAAATCTTGCTTGCCTCACACAAATGAGTAATCCAATTGGCTTCAATGTGACAACTCCCAAAAGGCAAACAGGATTTGACTCCCTTCAGAATGTAGTACACAGATTTTGTGAATGAGCTATTTGAAACGCTGGATATTTTGTGTGCTAGCTTTTGTGTAGCCCCATGATGACAGTGTCAGCCAGTTTTTCTTGTGCTGAAGATAGAAACAGCTTCCAGTGGCTCTAAATTTAAACTAGACCCTCTCACTACAAATCATAAATTTGTCCATGTTGGTTTTGTAAGATGGAGACAAGAGGGAGAAGGAAGCAGTGTCTCTGAAAGCAGTAGTTAGGGACACTTTTACTTAACTGAATGTTTCAGTTTCTTGAGAACCATGTAATCTCCTAGAACTCTTGCAAACTTTGAGCTCTGTATCTCTAATATGAGAAGGCAAGAGTGATTGAGCCATTGTCTAAACTCTCCCAGTTTGCTGGCACTGCGGGCTTTCTCATCTCCTCGCTAACTGAATATCTATGTTCTTACTAAGCTCTCTCTCAAGAAAGCAGACATTTGAGCTTGAAGCTTGTCGCACATTTGCTACTGATGGTGAAGGCTGTTTTCAGAGTAGCCTGAATTTCTTTTCTTTGACACCTCTGGTTGCTTCACAAAAGACACTTAATCAGATACCTCCCAGCACGCACCTGCAACACTTGCACCACTACAGGAGGGAGCTCCTTTCAGAAAAATGTTCATTCTGCCAGGCAACCAGATCACGAAAGTGGTCAGCAGTCCCTATGCATGATACCAATCCAATGAAAATAGCTTCAATGATTTAACCTTGAGAGGCAAAAGAATGTGTGAAATCACACACTGGCTATTTAAAAACAGCCAGATGTGTAAAGGCACTGAGTCCAAATAGAAGAAAGAGAAGAGAAATTTCCAACAAATACTGTGCCAAACACATTGTGTGTTGATTTAACTATACCCAAAGACATACTTAGTGCCATCAGAACTTACATGTCTTTAGGTCCTGTACACTCTCCCTGATACTCAAATTGCAGTTCCCCACTGCCCCATATACCCTAATAGGTAGCAAGGCTTAGGCAACTTGCGTTTTTAGAGGAATATTTGCATCCTCTTTTTTTGTGTGTGTGAAAGTAAAGCTTACAGAAGGAGAGGGGGAGTGGAGAAAGTTGTTATATAAGCAGTGAGGAAAGGGAGTTCTGATTAGGTTTCTACTCTGGGCTGCAAAATAAATAATCAAAGAAAATGAAGATACAGGTGCTTACACCAGGACTGAGTATGGCCCAGGGTTTTGTTTCCTGGAAACTTCTTCCCTGATAACAGAGATTGTGGCATGGGACTCATCTGTGCTACAGTAATCAAGCTACATAACACCATTGCATACAGTATGTCTCACTGGGAGGGAGTGTATTGAAATCTGGCCTAGTCATTTTTAATGTGTGCTGCTCATTACTAAATTTAAGCATCATATTCTAAAGAAAAGTCTTTGTATTCAGAATGGGCTTCAAACCAAAATGCTAGATGTGAATACCTTCTGTCAGCTGCACCAGGTTTGATTTAGGATCCCTTTGGAGCAAAGGACTCTGTATTCAAGTGCTCTGCCCAGTACATGAAGGTGACAGCAACTACATCTCTCTGGCAAGCAAAGGGCACTACAGCCCATCTTATGTCTTGTCCTTGGCAGAATAAAACACTAGAAATATAGGGCACATTTACAAGCTGTGCTATTCTCTCCAGAGAAATTTCACAGGCAGTTACTACGTAATCCATGACTATTTGAAGAAGAAAACCATTACACACCTTCTTAAATTACTTACAAGGACTTTTATTTCAGTAATATTATAGCTTTTATTTTGGTAAACATGAAACAGACTCTCAAGCCATGAAAGAGTAAATATCGTTTGGAAAGAACACAGAAGTCATCCACGAGCTAATTTGCTCTTTTGCCCAACTAATATGAGATAGCTCCCTGGAGTCTGTTTTCCTAAGATTTTTTTTCTCAGTCTAGTCAATTGTCCTAATTAAAAGATCTCAGTAGAAAAAACCCACAAAATTAGAATAATCCAAAGCTCATCTGATCTGAAGTGCTTTCCAGTTCCAATGTGTGAAATTTGCCTCCAAACAGCATGGGGGAAGTCCTGAGAGCTTGGTTCCTGCAGGGACTGTGTTGGCCTAGAGGTGGGCTGTGGGAAGATGAAGCTGTACAAAGCTGTACAAACTTCATCCATGTGAGTATCCCAGATTTGTGGGGGTGTTTCTGTGTTGTATGGAGGGCATTTCCAAGCCAACTTCTTGGAAATTACTGCTTCAAATCTTGGTCATTGGAAGAAGGTATTCCAAATCCCCTAGTTAGCCCTACAAATATTTTTCTATAATCTTATAAAAACATATAAAAAATTTGCCATAAAGGTCATAAAAGACAAAACAGTGATCAGCCTCCCTCACCTGAAATCCCGTTGATGTAAATTGGAGTGAGATTCTAGGCTGAAGGTTATTTTAAGGGCCAGGAATGAGGCAGAAGTTTTACAGTTACAACCAAGACTCTATCAAGGTTTAAAACTTCTGCTTTCAGAACTTACAGTGACATGTAGGGAGAGTGAAACGAGGTTGTAACCAAGAACCCGACTAGTCAGCCAACAGGCTGCACTTAACAGAAGTTTCAATCCAGGAGAAAGCTATTGATTTCTTTTCTGTGAAAAACAGAGACAAATATTTCAGTAAAAACATCCCTCTTTTCAACAAATACAAGTCTAGAAGTGTTTTGTTTTTTTTCCAATGTCAGCTGCCAGTAAGTGCCATAAACACCTGAAAGAACAAATACATTTGGAGGAACAAAAAGCAAGCTTTTTGCTGGAAGATAGCATGAGTTCAGCTGAGATGCTGGAGCACACTTGATGGCCAGTCCTGCTGCTGGATTCATAATCCTTTCCAGATAACTCTTTGAAGAAAGAAAGCTTAACCCCATTTGACCTATGATTGCTCAGGGTGTCTCTTGCACTTCAGCAGCTTGAGCCACATACAAAGGACTTTGTTTTTGCAATGGTTTTGATAGATTATCAGGGACAGAAATGTGCCTGATACCAAGGGGGGGGTCTGCTGCAGTTTGTGCCTCGGGAAGCTGACTTGCAGTTCGTTAACCCTAGCTGCAGCTGTTGGAATCTGTTGTGCCAAAATAATGAAATGCAGCCCTGATTTCCTTTCTTCTGGGTCAGGTCCTGACAGCGAGTGACGTTCTCAGCTCTGAGAGCAGCTGGGGTCACTGGCTCAGAGAATTAGGCTCTCTGTCTCCTATGGAAAGTCTTTGGTCTGTTGTGGCTGTTGCTTTGATTTTCTAGTGATGTGTATTTTTATACATTCTATAAAAACAAACATAGTTTACCCTTCTGCCACACAGATCCCTTGCGATCCCTTGTCAACAGCGTCAAGCCAGTGTTACACTCAAGCCCTGGAATGACTCATTTTTTACAACTGTGGTCTTCTGAGAACATTACAAAGGCTACAGCGGAAATGGTTGAATTCAGAAGTATTTCCTGCATCACCATCAGTGGCTTATTTTTCCTGGGTCTCCATTTCCTTTGCTTTTCCAGGGGTTTGGGTGTTCTATATTAAGCCAGTTCAATGAAGCACACATGGAGAACTGAACTAAGTGCTTGTATAAAGGCATTTCCCCTGAATTTCTACCTTCATAGTAGAACCCCCTGTAATTTGACTGTCTTGTTACTCCCACTCATCCCTGCTGAATACAACTGCATAAAATTTTAGCTGTGCACATTGCATTTTTAATTCACCGTGTGCCTCTCCCTCAAATGAGAAGCAGATGACATCTGCTGCCAGGGTGACTCAGCATGTGAAGAACTGCAATCACAACCCAGCAGCCTATGCTAAATAACCTGACCCATTTACTTCAAAAGTCAGTAAAATCTAAATGCCAGATATTAGATTAAGGTGTGGGTGGGTGGGGATTGGAATGAGCCTAGGAGAGGTGAGGAAAGGGACAGACTGTGTCCGTGAACTACGGTAAGCAAGCTCTGGAATAGAGAGCAATGCAGCAGTGGTGCTTGGACCCCTACCCTGCAGTCCTGGGCAGGGTGCTTGCTGATTTGTAGCCCACCCAAACAAAAATATCAGGCCTTTAAAGGTATTCTTGCAGTTGAAGGGGGAGAAAGAGTTATGCAAGGGCAGACCGTGGGGGCCTGTATAAACCTGCCTTCAGCTGCAGGAAGTGTAAGAGAAGGTAAAATGACTGGTTCCACAGGTGGCTCAGACAGGATAGCCTGCGGGCAGTAGAAGCTCTCAGGAAGCAGTATCTGGCTTTATCTGCAGCAGTATTTTGGGAGGGAGAATAGAGGGCACTATCCTTGCACAGGCTTTGGCATATGAACAAAAGACATTAGGTAGCCAGCAGTTAATCCACTGAAAAGGTGGATTCCCTCACTTTATATCAACATACTTTCATTTCCAAGTGGACAAGATCTTTGAAGAGATAAGAGATTAATAATCTTATGCTTCTCAGTCTGCCTGATCAAGCATAATTTTACAGCAGTGCTTATCAATGTCCAAACTTGTTTTTCATAAGAATGTGATGTACTTATAAGGCCACATTTGGTGGCTGCACCTCAAAAGGGCCTTCCTATGTGTGTGGATATATTTATTTTAGTATCTTCACTGGAAGTTGCTGATTATTTACAAGCCTGCTATAGGCGAACTGGGCTTAGTGCTGCTTTCTTCATGTATATAACAACATTGTCATATACGCTTGTATTTTTTTCCTTGAGAGCAGAAGGATTTTTCCATGTTTTTCTGAGCTAAATCCCACCCTGCAAAAAGGTTTCCTTATTCAGAGATGAAGAAACTAAAAGAAGAAATGATTCAGCGGTTTTTCCCTAGTTCATACAATGTCTTGGAACCAATTTCTTGTCTGATGGAAGAAGACAGGTTTTGTAGTTGAATCTAGCAGCATGAGTCCCTTACCCTTTCTGTCAACTACATGTTACATTACAGCTATGTACTTCTATGTGCCATCTTTTTAAAGCAATGAGTATGAGTTCTAAATTTGTAGTGATTCTGTTTGGAAGAATTAATGTCTGAAGTGAAATGCCTAATGGTTCCTGAAGGAGTAAAAGAAAGAATTTGCAGGTTCTAATCTTCAGTCAAAAAGCTCTTTTCTCCTCTAGCAATGTGACTCCAGTTTCAGGGGGGGTTTTTTTAGGAGCAAAAGGTCCTAGATTACTTTCCCCTGAGATCATTTGCGGAGCTCTCCGAGAGTCCTGGTGGCTTTGACTGTACAGCATTGCAATGTGCGAGTGAGAAGACGTGGAGGCAGCTGGCATTCATTCCAGAAATACATGGGCACTGAACTTTGCCAGGGCCACGCCTGGGAATGTCTCAACTCTTCCACTGCAGGGGTGAAGAAACACAGACTGTTTCTTCCTTAAATCTGGTTAGGTCAATTTGGCAAATTCACCTAACTTTCTTCTTGGAAAACAGTGTTGTGCTTTAAAGTTCCTTACCCTTCAAAGGTGTCTGAGCCTTTGTGCAGACTCAGTCAGAGAATGCTCTGGAAAAGGTGGGCTGTCGGCCATGATGTATGTGACAAAAAGTCAGCCACAAAGAGGGTTTTAATTTCAAAATTCCACATCACATACATTACAAAATTATATAAAAAGCTACAGCTGCTCTGTTAATAATTCTCTACATGCCTTAAAAAGAAACACTTTATGAACTTGCTCTTTCTTAGACATCCTTTATCATGATCTCCTAGCAGCCTCAAGCTAGTTACATTTTGTAACAATAAATGAAGTGTCCACCTTGCTGTCTCTTCCACACAGATACGAACTCTAGCAGCCTCTCTGAAGTCAACTAAACCAGCTGCATGCATAAAAACATTTGCAGTGAAATCTCAAGAGTCACAGCTTTCATTTTGTTTGATTATGCTTCATAGACATACATTCAGCCATTTCTGAGTCCCTGTCTAGAAAGCATCCCCCCCTCTAGCTACACGGGGAGGAGTGAAGAGAAGAGCAAACTACAACATGCAGGAGGCACTTCAAAGGCAGGGAACAATGCTATCTGCAGAGAAACACATACACACAGCCTGCTGCCCATGAGGAGCTGCATGAAAAGACTAAAGCAGCACAGAGGGAAAAAATAACACGGAGAAGGCCAGCTGTGTCTTAAGGCACAGTTTCAGTTGTCATGTCTACTGTAGTATAGAAGACACACCTTATTTTCATTAGTTGTGCTGAGAATGAAGTGAAGCTGAGCTGCCAGACAATACCTTTAGATCCTGAGTGCACTCTCCAAACCTAACATGTATACAAATGCATTGAGTGGTTCTATTTGAATTATGCAGCCATTTGAAGTGTGTGGTGTGAGTACAGTCGTTTACTGCCTGCTCCCCTGCAGCTCTAATGTCTGAGCCTGTGTCATTAGGGATGGAAGGGATGTTAGCTACTGCCCAGCCCTTCCAAACAGTAGATAAGGAAGACTGAAGGTAAGAAGTGTGTCAGAACTCAAAACTGCCCATCGGTTCATTGAAACTTGAGGCCTTAAGGAGGAGCAGAGTCAAAATACAACCTGTGTTAATTCAGTAGTATCCCACAAAAATGCTTTGAATGTGAGCTGTGTTGTAAGCAATCAATACTTAATGTTACAGTGAGTGCTTCCTGGTTTCAGAAAAAACGTCTTAAAGGTACTCAGCACTGAAAGGATTACAAATACTCTTTGCATGTCCTGCTAAAATAAACCAGGGGTGTTTGCGCCGGGTTGGTCCTGTTCTGTTACTCTCAGGCTGTAGCACACAAGACAGTGCTCTGTTGCTTTATGCTTCAAAAATCATTTTCTCCCTGATCAGAACACGAATAATTCTCATTTGAAATGAACAACCTCATCACCATTTTAAGGTGAAAAAAGAGTGAGTCAGCCCACAGATTCCTTTTTCTTCAAATAGCAAATTCCTCTGTCTCTGAAATTCTCACACATAGTCGATCTGCTGGGGAATAAATAGCAGCTCTAGAAAGCCAGTCATTAGGCACATATGAACTGATCACATTAACGCATAATTAGCACATAATTTTCTGGAGATCCCATATGACTCCAATCATAGCATTACTAACAGCAGCACATCATATCATCCAACGAGAGCAGGTCAAGCCCTGACCTTTTCTAGCATGTATGTTCTGATAATAAGAGACATTATTTTTGTCTAGAAATAGATTTGTGGTGTAATTTATGACCCAGCTTATCTTTTTTTTATTAAGACTCGGTTTTGTCTTTGATGATCTTGGTAGTGGTGTCTGATATCTTGCTACTTGCTACAATAACATAACAAAGCCAACTAGATCACCAGCTCAGTCTTACAACTGAGTAAGAGTCTGGCATCTTACCAGCTCAAATAGTGGTGCACTGGCTGCAGGGCCCAGGAAAAAAATGCAAATATTTCAGCTGTGTAGACAGCTATACAAATAGCAGAGCAGATGAGGCAGCCTCATCTGGGGAGACAAAAGATGTGTATGATGACTGCCTTCCTTCAAGTTAAACAAGAAAAATCCTACCATGGCTCACTGTCACAAGTTCCCCTTCTCTGTTAATGTGCACAAAGAGTAATGCACTATATGTACAACTTGGCAGCATGACAAGAGCCCGGAGAGGATGTTTTGTGGTCAGCTCTTGCTGTGTCCTGTCTGTGTGTCTGCTGTGTGTGGTCAAGGTGCCTGGGGCTGGTTGAGCACACAGGCAGGAAATGCCAGTTCAAGTTGACATTTTCTGCCATTCTGTCTCTGCTCCTCCTCAGCATTTTTAATGTTGCCTTTCCATGTGTTTGCTCGACCTCCCTGTGGTGCCTTGCTTTTCTTGTACTCTCATTTTTTCTTGAGGGAGCACAGAAGTTTGTCAGGAAAAGTGGAAGCTGCCTCCTCTCTGCTGTCCAATATCTTGGCCATTCTCCCTTTTTGGCACAGTAGCCTTGGTTGTTGCAGCGTGATAGAGGTTTCCTTGCCCATTTCTGTCTATCAAGTCTGGCACAAAGAACAGTCTCAGCTGAGATATTTTTCGCTGAGAGTGTTCCAACATGCCAAGTATTGTGCAATTTACTTGGCTTTTCTTCTTACCACAGAAATTAACAAAATTCATACCATGCTTCTTGCCTGTCAGGAAGCTATACTCTGCATTAATCTCTTATTTTGGAGACAGGCTATGTGACAGCCACAGATAACACTTCCTGTCTTTAAATAGTTTTGGTAGATAAATAACTTCTATAATGAAACTGTATCCCACAATGGGGTTTTGGTCTAAGCCAGGAACTTTTGAGTTTTAAATCTGGCTTTCAGACAAAATCATTTTCTAGATAAAAGTAGGTAGAAGCTTGGGGTTTTGTCACAGAGGTGGCACAACCTCATCTTTTTTTCACACTCCTCAGGAGTTCCATCTCTTCAGCACCTACAAACACAACCCTGCTTCTCTGGCCACTTCTTTTTATATAAGCTAGTCATAGAGTTTTCCTTGCAGAGAAATTGCAAGGATGAATTACACAATGTTAGAAAGATTTCTGAAGATGCAGGTCATGGCTTGAGGCATATTACAGACACAGTGCTCAGGGGTTGCTCTAGGGAGCCTGCATTATCATCATGGTCCCCACCAGTACTCGATCTTCACCTGGAATATGTACCCAGCAGCCCTCATTCTTGAGTCTGGGTCACACATTGATTCACTACTGCTCACAAGTAAGATTTGGTCCAAAGCCCATAAAAATCAGCAAGACTGTTTCCTAATTCAAGTGGGTTAGAGTTAGGGCTTTGCAGGATGCATGAACCCCAGCGTTCCCTACTTGTGGATAGCACTGTAGTGACAGAACACACAGCTGCCCTCTGAGAGCATGTTTACACAACTGGGGAAGTCTTGGCCTCTAGAAGGTAAAGGACTTTCTACCATGGTCACTGTTAACATGGCATTTAAAAAATAACGCTCAGAATCCTGTGATCTCTCTGCTGTACTTGGCATTTAAATCCTTTTTCAAACCACACAGAAATAGAGCATGCATTGCAGTGATTTTCTTCAGTTCCTTTCCACCAGACAAATCAGGGAGAGGGGGCTGTGACCACCAGGTCTTGGAGCTGGGGGAGGAAGTAAATGGAAACAGAAAATGCTGTATCTAGAAATCTTACGCTTGCCAGGACATTTAAAAATTAAGAGTGGTGTTGAGATAAATACTTTCAAAGAGATTGGATTTGTTATAGGGACTTTTTCTTTTCAACCATGCAATTTAAATGTGCTACATGCTGGAAAATCTTACTAAAGATAGCTGTGCAGATGCAGGAGCATCATTATGCACTGTTTTAATGCACCATGCAACAAACGGGAAGATGAAGCCAGGTTCCACCCTGTAGCATAATGATTTTACCTTCTACAAATGCAGGCACTAGGCTCACAAGGACTGGAGGGAAAGTGGGAACTAAGATCCCAGTACCTCTCCCTCTGTTCCCTCAAGAGGAGCCAATCACTGCAGTAATGGTTAACCAGGAAAGTGGATCAGCTCACCCGGTTAGCCTCCCAAGACAAGCAGTGAGAAACAAAGTTTCTATTTTATGAATTATAACCAGGGAAACTTTTATCTCTGTTTACTTTAGGCTAGGCATTTACTGGGAAAGGATTTGGACCATGTGACTATGCCAATTCAGCACTGCCTGGGAGAGGTGCTTGATTTCCCCAAGGCCCTCAGCCTTCCCCAGATTGGAAGTCCAGACAACAAGTCAGCAGAGCACTGAGGTTCCAGGCACCCATCTCCTCTCAGAGAGCAGTGATACCTCTTCCCAGGATGGAAACTGCACAGCTTCTTTTTCTCCTGTAATTTAAAACCAAATGGACCAAATAGCAAAATCCTTATTTTTATAACAATTGCATTCAAACATGTTTTTGCTTGTGAAAATGCTGACTCTACTGAGGTTTATATCCATGAAGAGCACTGTTGTCAGAAGGGCTTCCAAGAGACTTCTAAAAACAAGCTCATCTTCTAGAAACCTAGGCTATAGCTAAGGTGTCTCAGTATATGGGTAATGTTTTCAGAGGCAGTGGGACATCAGCATAATAATCATTTATCTTAGTTCACTCTAACCTCTACTATTAGATGAGATATCCTCCTTCAAAATAGGTTTTAGATACTCTGGCTTAATATTTTAACTCTAGGAGATGAAATTTAAGCTCCAAATGTCATATTTAAACTCCTAAATATAAGTGGCCTGATTTTCCAGGGTGTTAAGCATATGCAATGCCTGTTGATATCAATGAGAAATGTGGGTGCCTGCCAACCATTTTGGAAAACCAGGCCATTTATTTAGTCATTGACACATCGATTCCTAACTTTAAACAGCCAGGTTTGAGACCTTTTTCTAGCTTCATGCAGTTCTGCTTTAGCTTTAGCAGAAAATTATTTTCATTAAGAAGTACCCTTGGCCTACTCCCTATTTTGCATGCTGTCGTAAGAATGCAATTAAGGCTGATTTTGCAAAAGCAAGCAACAAAACCACACCAATTTAAAATATTCCTTTCTAATTTTTTTATGCAGAATAAGTAATTTCATAAACATTTTTAAGAATGTTCCTTACAGAGAGAGTGACCTCATTCTTATACAGCAATAACTACTTAGAAGGGAATTAGTGCTGCAGAACTGTTCTCTGTAGTACAGATGACACATTTCAGTGAGAAAGGCAAAGTTAAATACAAAGCAAAGTTAAATACACACACTGGGTTCTGGCCACATTTGGACTATATCGCAAACTAAATAACACTAGAAAATGAAAAATGAGCACTGCTTCTCAACTTTAATCTAGATTTATTGTGCTCATCCCATGTGATGTTTGATCAGAAAGGAATAGGAATGCATGTAGCAGGAGACAATGTACCAGGTCTATGCCAGATTGAATGTGCCTACTGTTCAAACACAAAGTCCTACTGAAGGGACAACTAATACAAAGGAAGACAAATATAAGCTTACACTAGTTCAGCATTAGTTACAGGGACCAAAATACTTTCCTCTTAGGACACTGTCATACACATTAGAACTATAAATGCTGCAAAATTTCCTTTCTCTGACTGATACTCATATAATGGTACAGGCTTTTAGTGGTCTTAGCCTTAATCTTAGACTTCCAGAGAGAATTAGCAGCATGTGTCGCTTGCATACATCTCCTTGCCATCTGTAGTTTCTTTAGGTTCAAGGGAGGCAACAAATACAATAGCATCCCTGAGAGGATGCCATTTGGATTTTGAAAACTTAGTGGGAATTATTTATGGAAGTTCACGAATAGTCTGAGCCGTCGCACTGGAGTGGATGCTGCAGACTAAGACGTCTCAACCATGGGTTCGGTAGAAAGAGGAAATTAATTAGCCATACCGCTCAGAGAACGAGGGTAACATGGTGAGGGGACAGGTGCGGTTAGGGAAGATTTTTGAGACCTAATGATGTAGCAGAGGTGGAATTTGTCTCTTTGAAGTCTATTGAAAGATGGACATTTGTTTCCAAGGGATAGGTCTGAGCTTCAGTACATCTTACTCACACTGGTCTGGCATCCAGCACTCTGACCAGCAGTAATTCAGGCTCTGGGTACATTCTCTTCTGGAAGAGAAGTTATGCTACTTCCCTCTGAATGCCCCGGGATTCTTGCAAGTCCACTGTGACATACTGAAAGGTAGAACTACACAGTAGCAGTCAGATGAGCAGGGATTAGGTAACAACCATCCTGCTATCAGCTGCTTAACACGAGGCAGAAACAGGTTACTCGGGGAAGCCTGGAACTACAGTGATGTGTTCTTGGCATGCTGAGGATCTGGTTGCAATTTGACACTTATATTTAGTGGAAGGATTTCTATTTAGCTAGCTAAAATTGTTTACAGTGGTGTAAGAATAGCGCAGAACAGATCATACTTCCATTTTTCTGACTTTCCAGACACAACCATAATGTTTTAAACACAGGTATTGGGCTCAGTCTTGTGTATTGACAGTGTACACAATGAACCCATGGTCACAATTGGATCCTAAGTAAACCCATACAATAAACATACCCAAGCAAACAAAAAACAAAGAACATATGGGGTGCTGCTGGGGCTGATTTCTGGTTGGTTGTAAAACAAAAACCAAAGTGAGCATGACTCATAAACTATTTAAAGGAGGCACAGCTGCAGTCACCACCACTGCCCCTGCCTCACCCAGATGCAGAGACCCTGCCTGCCACCATTTTTCAGCTGTGGCAGAGGAGAGCTCAGAAAGCAGCCACTGCATTAAGAGCTTTGCCACATGCTCCTGCAGCCTTAAAGGGCCTAGCACTCCCCACCAAGCTACTGCTCCCCAGCCCTAGCAGAGCAGTGGGCACGATACCTGCCTGCTGCAGCAGACATGCAGCCCGGTGTAGAGAGCCATGATCCACACCACTACCACAACACAACCTGCCCCAGGGGCAGACCTGCAGCTGCAGCCCAGGCCCCTTTTCTGGTGAGGTTGGAGCACAGCCAGTCACCTTGAGTGTTCTCCAATGCCTTTGTAAATCATCAGGGGTGAGTTCCTGGAAAGAAGAGGCTTCTTTCATAACATTTATTGCTTGTATTGTAACAGAACACAGGCTCCTGTGCAAAAACTTTGTTGTGGTGGAAGAAGATGGATGGGGCCATTGGTCTGGAAATGCTAAAGCAGCCCTGTAGGAACTGTCAGTCTGGGCAGGTAGCTCAATAGCAGGGGGTCTCCAGTCTGGCCACTTTAACCAGACCTACTGTCTCCTGTGTCCCACAGCACCAGGTGTGCTGCTTGAACACTGGCCATTAGGGCAGCAGATCTGTTGTACTGCTGATGTAGCCTGGGTATGTGGGATTTGCTGCCTGCTGTGTGAGTCAGTATTGCCACTCCAGGTGGCAGTATGGGTGTGGTAACACAGGTCCTGTCTCTGCTCAGTGCTCTTTTATGCCAGATATTCACACTTACGTAACAGGGGACTTACGTCTTATATACACAATGTATAAAGTGGAAGAATATCCAGTGGGAGAAATGGCAGAGGAAGGACAAGAATAGCAAAGGTAAAAACAGGCAGTTGCACACATAGATTTTTTGTCCTGTAAGCATTGCCAGATTGCTATTTTGAGACATTTGTATTCTTACTGGTTGCTCTAGTGGCAGTATCAACTTTACAGATGTCAAAATGGAGTGCATATGGAAGGGTTTGTAAGGACCATGCAGTGGCTTCATGTATTTGTCCAAGGTGTTTATTTTAGGACACAAAGGAAAAGACAGCTTGTACTTATAGAAGAGGACAAATGATCAGTAGAAGAGGAAGAAATGGTTAAACTTGGGTGAGTTTTACAAGGATTTAAAACTTACATGAAGAGGGTCTTCTGGTCAAATTGGTTAATGTGAATGGGTCTCTCTGAAGATCTGGAGGATGTAGCAAGACTGTGGAATAACCTACCATACATACAGCTCTAGAAAGAGAAGTGCCAATAAGGTGACTTCCAAATTACAGTTTGGAAGAACTCTCTGATGTTGCTAAACATGAACTGGCTACACTGGCTAACTGCATAGACATACAGCTGCTGAGGGACAATGGGCTCTGTCCCTTTGAAGCTGTTTTCACACTGTGATATCTAGTTTGCTACTGGTTGGCATATACAATAGACATTACAAGGTTTTTTTGTCAGTTTTAAGCCTAGCTGTCAGATAAATAATCAGGAAAAACATGGGGTTTAAATCTAATATAATAAATAACTTTTTAAAATTAAATGTATAGATTTTTCTGTCTGAAAATCTGTCAGATTAGTGTAGGTTTATGAGCTGTCCAGTCACGTCTATAAAAATACATTTAATGAGAAGGCAGCATTCAGTTATGACTGTAGTCTGTCTTAGAGAAAAAATACCTACTCGTGGTGATGAGTCAAAAGAAACTGCTAGCTTCTCTCTCTATGTGTACATATTGATACGGTACAAGTAAAAAATGAGTTTCAAGGTTCTAACAGAAGACAAAGTACTTTTCACCTAGACAGTGACAAAATTTTGCAGGATTTCCCTCATAAAAATACTGACCTGTGAAGTGTTACGCCTGTCGATTCCTTCCTCAGAAAGCTTGTCCACACAGACTCAGAACTAATCCTCTAATAAGCAATATAACTGTGGCAGAGTAAGACAGAGAGGGATTTTATTTCCAGCTTTCTTAACACCATATGTTCACTTAATCCCACTCTTCATTTAGTTAAAGGTAATCCCTGAGTACTTCAGTACAAATTACATGCAAACATACATTATATGTATGGGTGTGCCTGCGTGTAACACTGCATGTGTGTCTCTTGGACAAAGAGAAAAAACACACTGGTAGATATCGAAGGCAGCTGAATTTTCCTAAAAAGACGCTCCCAAGTCATTTATCTTAAAAGTACACATTAAGATTCAAGAAGAAATTTTACTCTGAAAGAATGCTGATGAGGATTGATTAAATTCTTTCCCATCAAATCTTTAATAACAATCTTCAAAGTTATTCTGAAATGCCATTTAATTTTTCCTACCTCCTGTCTAAAATTATTCAAAAAATCATGACAGCTCTCTTTGATAAGTCCAGAAGTATCAGACAGACCACATTAAACACAATGAAACATTTATTTTTCACTTTTGACTTCAGAATAAGAAGTTTTAAATAAGTTGTAAAACTTTCAAAATACAGTGAGAAAAAGCCAGAAATTTACTATTCAAAAATCTACTGTCCATTCATCTACAGCTGTTCAAAAAATAAACTTCCTGCAACTCTCTAGTTAAAGGACACAATACCAGTTTAGACTGCTCCTTTAAAATAATGTGACGAGTTCAGCCAATGTCACTTACATGGTCAAGACAGAAATGCCAGTAAATTCTAATGTATGAGCTACAAGGCATATGTCAAATATTTCATTATGCACAAAAATGACAGGAAAAAAATAGTTCTGTAAACATTTGGTACAGTTGCGTAACACAGAACTTCTGGAGAAAGCTGTATTCTCTACCCAGTCTTGCAACTTCATTGGTGTCAGCTGGCTCCTGAAATAAAAAAATATAAAAGTGCACTTGAACATCACTATCCAGAACAGGATCTGAGGACAAGACATGGCTGAATACAGATGGAAAAGATCAATTAATAGTAATGGCAAAACCAGACGGTAGTGCCAGCACTGAGTATACCAGAGGATTTATCCATCCTTGCAGCTCCAGAAACTGTACTGCATTGCTGCAGTCCACACACAAAGCTTTCCCCTGCAATTATGGCCAGTGCATAAATGAGTTTGACTGATCTAAAAATATTTCACTCTATAAAGAGACTAAGCTAAATGTAGTATATTAGACTTCCACAGTGTAGCAGGACAAGCTCCAAAACTATATTCTGTCTCAGAGAGCAGTGTGACTGATAACTCTCTTTTATTGCACATTCATAAAATCACTTATACTTTAATAATTATTATATCAGATTTATCAGGTAATTATTCTGTAATGAGGATGAATGGTATATAAGGTGTTTGGTCTTGAAGGAAAGGCACTTTCAACACTTACATTAAAATGCTCTTTTTCTAACTGAGTAAGCAAAAGATATCACTTCTGAAAGCGAGATGAAATTGAACCTTTTCATCATAAAATGAGAAATGCTGCCATGGAGGAAGTAAAAATCGAAGGTTGAAAATAAACTGAATGGTTAGTGACTACTTGCTGTTTCTTTTGTGCCTTACTCTGTAATGGTAACATGGATAACATGAACTCCCAAGACCTTTTGAGAAGTGCTCTCTAGCCTGACCCAGAGAAATACTTAATCCAGATGCCTGGATTATCCTGGGTCTCTTCCATTTTCATATCGAGCAGAACCATTATGCCTGAAGAGTCAGTAAAGCCATATCAAAAAGGTCATTGCAAGAAGAGAAAAACTTTCTGTTAGAACTACAAGACAAATTTGATCTGCAAAGTAGAAGTATCAAGCAGAAAAAAAGCCAATTTCTTTTCTCACCCCCTCAGCCATTCATCTCCCTTAGTGTTTCAAACATCTTGTGGTCTTGTTTTTTTGGTTTGTTTTTTTTTTTTGTAAAGCAATGGTTATCTTGATTGCAAAACTTATGGTATGCTTCTGTCATTTCACTGTGATGTTAATAACCAAACCTTTGCCATTACACCATAGCAAATGGGATGTTTTAATGCTTTTGAAGTAATGTCTGATGTGTGCTCCTATGGCGAAAATTCTAGTGTGGTTTGAGTCAATGTATGGGAAAGAATCACTGTTTGTATTTTAAGTGAATTACGTGTCAGAACCTCATAATTCTGACGAATGAGTAACCTCATAATTTTCAGAGGCATCACTCAAAGAAAGCCAAGATACTCTGGGCTGTATTTGCACAGTTGTTTGCAAAGTTGTTGCCATAGCTTTGGCCTCTTTTTTTAGACCATCCTTACCATGTGGTGACTTCTCCAAAACCTGACCATGACAGAGTCAATGTTCCCAGGCATTTGTTTACCTCATTCCACTTGCTGTTGTTGGCAGCTCATTCCAGTTCATGTCGATTTTTTTTTGTCATATGCTAATGGCTCTTTCCAGTTCAACTTCACCACTGATATTTTTTCTCTTGGTTTTAGAGGTAGTCAGGTAGAAAAGTGTTGGCTCCTCATGCCTCCAAGAATATGATGAAGAACCTTGTTTTATGAATGGCCAGTGCAACTACTGTGATTTGGACCCACAGCTACATTATTTTCCATTGTAATCATATTAAATCAGATGAAAAAAAAAGAGAGGCAGCTAGAGAGTATTAATAGATCTTGGGGGTGTGATAGCCTGTAACTTTGCTGCAGAAAGCCACTCATCTATATCTCAGTAAGAATCTCTAGAAATAAACAAAATTTATGTTATTTCGTTCATAAAGACATAAAAATACATATATTCTGATTGCACTTTGGAGAAGGAAAATTAATAAAGACGATTGTGCCATTCCCATTAGTGAAAATGCCGCACAGTTAACCTGCCTCAAGCACTCTGAATCCCTTGGGTGGGATTTTCCAATGTGCCAACTCAGCCCTTCTCCCATTAAAAGCAATTACTGACTTCAGCCTGGGAGGAGAGTTCAGAGTCCCCTGTGGTGCCCTGTATGTTGGAAGATCCTAATCTTTGGTTATATTGGTTCTTTCCTATTTTTATGTGCGTGGCTTCACAGATGCTCAGATACATTCATAAGGGCCAGGATTTTCCTCAGAGGACCTAAAAAGAAACCAGAAAGTCAGCTGTGTGGAATTAAGAGTAATGGAGGGTAACATAAATCGTGGAGGAAAGGGGAACTTCACATAAGATGAAACTTCATCCAATGTCTAGTGGAGTCAGTTAATTGCATTCTCTATGCCCCAAATCATAGAACAAACCCTTCCAGAACACATTTCCAATATTACTTCACAGAGTGTTTTTTTTTATCTGTGGAATCCAGTTGCCATAGGCAGTCATCAAGGGAAAGAGTTTAGTAGAATTAAAACAGGGATTTAGGAAGCTTTGTGAGCAAAGACAACATTTGCAGCTGTGTGTGCTAGATTACAACAATGCAGGGGACAAACAAGCTTCCTGCTTCAGCAGAATACGCTGATTGCTTTGAGGGTCAAGACGAAATCTTTTCTTGCTGTGAGTTACCCCTCCTGATTTATTTAGATGTGTGATGAGATGGTTTGAGTTTTCACTAAAAGGAGTGATAATGGTAATGGATACTGTAGGTAGATTATTTGCTAGTGGTAATACTGGCACTTCTATAAAAAAGAGTATCAGTCAATGAGTCTGTGATGAAGAGCAATCTCCCAAGCAAGGGACTGGTTTGGCACTGATGAGAGCAGAATTTATACCTTGGCTATGAACGAGACTTCCTTTCTGACGATAGGGAAGTGTAGCTTATTCTCTCTGTGCTTTAAGTCATCACCAGAGAAACGGGAAGATAGTACTGCTCTAGTTCTCAGATGGAATGAAAGTACATAAAGAAGAGAGTGGTTATAATTTCCTTTACAGTAATTCTGAGCTTTGGATTCAGAACTGTCATTCCACTGTAAATCTGGACTACTTTAGCTGGAATTAGTCAAGATTTTCCTGATTTACACTGATGGAATGAGTTCAGAAAATTTTCATTCCACTGTTTGTGTTGCTCCTCAGAACTTGTTCCCACATGAAAGTAGCAGCTGAAGAAGAACAGTAGCCCTGAGAAAGCTTAGTGGCCTTAACCTAGAACACGAGTGGTTTCTGAAATGGATTATGTATCATTCTGTCTGGCTTGAAACCCCAGAAGCTCCTGTCCAAGTCTGTATTCCTGTTATGGGCTACTGTTGTCATTCCATCTGTTGCTTCAACATCAGATCCTCTTGAAGATGTTCTTGCTTACCCTGAACAGTAGATAAGTAGATCTGAGAAAAGGCGTTTTGAAGTACGGGCTGGATGAGCTGAATTATTTATGTTAATGGCTATGAGTGCTATACCTATTGCTAACAAATACTGTAACACTTCATCATAACTCCAATTTGGAAATGTCATTATAGCTACCTGAGCAGCAGTAGGTACAGTGCAGGTTGAACAAGCTATTGATATACAGGAAAGGATCTTTAATTATTTTGTGCCTTGAACACTTCAGTTTGCAAAAAAAATTGATAAAGAAGTAGGTAGAAACATTCAGACTGCTGGTCTCCTTGTTAGAGCTGGGGGGGGTCACAGGCACTCAAAGTTCCATGATGGGATAATTGGATGTGTATATAGATGTACACATATGTTTGGGGTTTTTTTATTGATAAGTCCAGATCAGACCCAGCTGGTCTTCACCAAAATGTGGAATTTCTACTGCACAAGTCACTGAGCTTTCTTGGGTCCAGCAAAGCAATCGCAGAGGGAGTTGTTCCCTTTTTTTCCTTTTGAACTCTTGTATTTCCAAACTTTGCCTGCTATGTCCTTTATGGAAATTACCCCAACTGTCTAATGATTGAAAAGCCTATGTAACCTTTTGTTACGTTTTCTTATTCTGAATTATTTAAATGCAGAAAAAAAAACCCTCTGAAGGATTCAAAGTTAAACTTAGCTTCCAACACTGCGTAGCCATACTTAACACTGAGACTGATAGACAACATTAGGGAGGAGAGTCAATAGCCATGGAATTGGTGTGCTAATTAAAAACAACAATGCATTTTATCCTTTCTCATTTAGAAGGAGATATGCATTTAAACGGACATTTTAACCTCTTCAAAAGGCTTACCTATTTTTATTATTTCATTAGCTGTTAATTTTATTGGTAGATGTTATGACTGTTTTGAAAACCTTACCCAAGGTCTCCTGGTGTCTACTATTTCCCTGGCCGGGGGGATGATTTTACATTAGTAACTGGTATCTGTAATTGTATAGTGGTTCTGTAGGATTCACACAGATCCAGTCTGGTCCTGAAGCTTAAAATGGGCTGCCTCTGGTCTCTACCTTGTATTAAACTGTGTTTTCTGTTGTCTGCTTAGGCTCAGAGCAATTTAGCAATTCTGACATGAAGAAATCACATTTCCACATGCCAAAAGCAGAGCTTGTGTTAGTCAGCTGCAGCCCCTTTTTGCTTCTGATAAAATTTCTTAGTCGCATGTGTGAAGCTTTGCACACTTCATGGCCACACGGTTTCTGAGCTGCTGTGGCTTTGAATGTGACTTGTTAGCGCTTCTGCTGGGTTAGACAGAGCTGGAGCTGTCACAGAGCTACAGAATGAACGTGGCCGTGGCACACCCACACTGATCTTTCTAGTGCCTCAGCGCTCACTGCGCTCACTCCATGAATCTTCAGCCTGCTTTCTGGGAGGGGTGTTGTCATTCTAATCCCCTCAGGGTCATGGAGGACCATTAGGAACGTATGGTGGGATTAATACAACCTGGAGACACAGTCTAAACCTGCTGATAACATCAGGTTCATAGTCACTGCCAGCTCACTCTCACTGCTGATACAGTGCAGAACAGCACGGGAAATTTAAGTACTTATCACTTTTGTTAAATAATGTGAGCTCAGACACTTATTGTGGAACATTTCCACAAACTATGCTGCAGTGTAGCAGCAGTGGTCTATTATTTTGAACGGGTGGATTAAATTTTTTTGTTTGCAACTCCAGAAGACTACTGTAGTCTCTTGATGATGAATGTATTTTTATACCACATTCATAATTTATAGAAGAAATTCAGAGTTGCTGTTGAAACAGTCTGATATTTCTGCATCTGTAATTTTGATTTCACCTTGTCTGGGATATTGTTGTCAACTTTTTATTATGTTGTCCAAAATGTGGAAGTGACTGCATGCTAAGGCTACATTATATAGCAAAGATTTTTTGCTGTGTGCATTATATGCATGAAGTTTGTCTCTAAAATTACTTAATTGTATGTTCACATGAAAATAATTTTCTCCATGTATTAACTTGTATTTAAAAAGCTGCCTCTTCATGTTGCTTTTGACCTAGCTTGTAACCACCTTCGTAAATTAGCATTTACAGAAGTAATTAATTAGCATGACTTTGCATAATTGTTCTCATTTATGGAAAATACTGTACTTTAGCTGACTGAAGTTTTCTCTTTGTCACATAGTGACAGATAAAACCTGATGCAGAACGTGCCAATGTTCTAGCATGATATGATAGTTCTAGCAACGGGGAGAAGTCTCTTCCCAGACGAAGGCAGCATGAGCGTCATCCCTTTTGAACTATAGATTGGAGCACCAGCACACTGACATCTTCCACAGCACCCCACGCGATCAACTGTTTTTAAGCATAGCATTATTTGTAGTTGCACCCTTAAAAATTTGTTATCTCAGCCCTGAAATTGTGGTAAGATGAGAAATAAGCGTTAACTATCTGCCAGGGGAGAGCGTGGCCGAAGCGGCCCCGGGTAGCCGCTGCCGCCACTGCGGGACCCACGACCGAGGATTTCGGTAGATTTGGTAACTCGCTGCCGACAGAACCCCCTGGCCATCGGCGCGGGACGGGTAACGTCCGCCAGCGCCTGTAGCTGCCTAATGAACCACACCGTGCGCTCCGTGCCGCAAGCTGCCTGGGGCACAGCCAGAGCCCGGCGAAAGCGCGTCTGCCGCTTCCAGGGCTGGCCGGACCCGCTCC
>VWZY01008407.1:913405-924742 GCA_013399075.1 Chloroceryle aenea
AGGCGGGGAAGTATAACTGTGTTTTACTTAGGTATGAGATGTGCAATACAATTGCTTCTTGTAGTTGGGTTCTTTTTTAAGCTGTTGTCGTGGTGGCTCTTCCAGTAGTAAGAAACAGTTTAGCAGTTTGCTCCCTAAAGAAAAGCTTCGGTAGAGTTTGTTGTTTTCCAATGATCACAGAATTTCTGAGGCTGGAATAGACCTCCAAAACCATCAAGTGTAGCCTGTGACCCAACACTGTGACATCAGCTAGACCGTGTCACTAAGCGTCACATCCAATCTTTCCTTAAACACCTCCAGGCATAGCAACTCCACCACCTCCCCGGGCAGTCCATTCCAGTGTCTAAAATGATATATGGATAGATCTCATCTTGATAAAAATTCTGTCACTTGTTAGCGCTTCTTTGCTTTAATAAAAGCCATCTTTAGCATAGAAAAGGTTGTTCATTATACGTGATCACAGGGTTAGTGTCTTGGTTACAGGGTCCTGGTAAATGTGCTCCACTCCAGCTAAAACAGTTTTTTCAGCAAGCAGCTTCTGCTTCCACTCCTACCATTGTGTATCAGAGGCTTGTGAAAAACTGCAGGTTTTTTGAGGAAGTACTGCAAACTCCTGCAAGGATTGTGCTGTGGAAGATTTTACTTTATATTCTGAAATACAGTCATTGTAAAAGGAAGAATGTTTTCAGAAGCGTCCAAAAGACTTAATTACTAGACTTACTGAAACTGCAATTGGTAAATTTGCTTCATCTGCTTATAAAATTCAATTATTAAGTCTGTCATTAAATAGTGTTAGAAGTGCAAACAATAAATATCTTTCAAGCATTGATGATAAAATAATCCCATCTCAAACGGTTGAATTCTTACTCTTTCATCATTGCAGTTTAAATCCCTTCACTATATGTCATAAAATTGCTTCTTAAGTTCAACATTAAAAGTCGAGTGAGTCACTGCGTGCTGTGAAAAATGCTAACTTTACAACACACAACTCATAAAGGTTTTTTTTGGTGTGGAATTTCATTATTTTTGGAACTTGCAGGCGGTGCTAAGACAGTTTTGCCCCAACTGTTTCAATCATTAATGAAAAAAATGAAGTTAGTGTTTTGTTGTTTGTTTGGGTTTTTTTGTATCTCTAGATTTCTTCTGTTTAATTCATTGTTACGATGAAATGTCTCTTTGTCTAAAATGCTTATTTCATTTGCTTAATCAGTAAATCAGCTTAATTGAAGCTATGTTTGACAGATTTTCCTCTCTGTTGAAGGACTTGTGGATTTGTAGTGGTACTGTGGTACTGTTATGTTTAACTCTGTGAAGTTTCTGAATTCATCCTTGTGATACACCGTTTTTGAAAAGACAGATGTTCAGAAGTAACTAGCTTGTGTATACACTTGCTAGCTTTCCACTTTCCATCTCATCATGATGTTATTTGTAGACTTCATTATAGATGCTACAGAAGATAGCATTAGCAAAACAAAAGTGCAGGTTCTTTGGAGGAAGTAAAGTTGCTCCATGCATTGTTTATAAATTTATCCAGTCATTAATATCTGTGCAGATGTATTTGTTATGTCTGGAATAGCCACACATTCTCAGTCCTTCCTGTTTGCATCCTGACAGTGCTGACCCAGTCTCAAGAACAGTATTCCACTCTGATTTTTCTAGTAGGTCCATTACTGTATTAATAAAAGAGAAGCAACTGAGATTAGAGACAACTTTTTCATTTTCTTATGCTTTTCCTTAAGTCTCAATTAGTTCTTGTGATCACTAAACTATTGTGTGTTAAAAATACTCTTAAAACATGTAATCTGTGTAAGAAATCCTTTTAAGTTCTATGATCCAGTTTACAGCATGATCCACAGCAGGCCAAACTGGTAACATTGAAGGGATGGTTTCAATGAAAGGCACTACCTTAGAGAAGCTTTTGAGAGAGGATGAGAATCTGCATCCTGGTGTACATCTTCCTAGGCCATGAAATGTATAGTTTAGTAAAATTAAAGATTCCTTCAGGATGTAAAAGCATTTTTAAAAATAAAGACACACGCTCTTCTAAGCTGATGTTTGCACGAGTATTAAACACATGTATCCAGGGTTTCAGAATCTCACGCTGGAAATACTTGGCACCATAACTTTGTCATCTAGATATGAAAACAAATTAATTTACAAATGTTACCTATACTTAGGCAAGCTGTTTTGCAAAACTGGGATGGATTCTACCTCCATATTGAAAACAGTAAATTTTCAAGATGTTTTCAAACATATCATGAATGAAACTGAATTTTGCAGCTGAATGATGATCTTCCAAAGGTGAAATTGGCATGGGAAGTTTATTAGTTTTGTAGAAAAACTGTACTTGCATACTAATTGCCTGAATTTTAATCCTGTGGGGTGTTTTTTCTGCTTTGTGTCTAGCTCGTTGCTTGTTACTTCTCTTTATGGTTTAGAAGTATTGAATTATGTGGGAAGAAAAGTACTCTAACAAATGTGAAACCATTTCATTATGACTCAGTGGTGCCTCAGGTTTTGTCATCTATTTCATTGTCTGGGAATACACAAAAGTAAGATCCAAAGTTCTTAAATTTGTGTTAACTCTGAAACTCTTGTGTCTACAAGGGTAAGACACCCTATTTGACATAAATTGCATATCTACTCTAGCTTTCTTAAGAAGTGAGTACAACATTCACTGCCCACGGAGGTTCCTCACAATTGTTCTATGGGAGGTACAGTACCGATGGATTGTGTCTGGACTTTAGAACAAAGCCTCAGTCTTTGGTATTGCACTGTTGGCTATTCCTAGGCAGTTCTCCTCTCATGTATGGTTGGTTTTGATTTCATCTTGACTTGCCTAGTTCATGCCTGTATAGAGAGGAGGCATCTTGCATAGGATATTTGATTCCATGCCAGAAGCTAAAGCATTCCAAGCTCTGTTTATTTATCCTTAGTAATTTTGCTTCCCACTTTTCTTCTGGCTATAAGAATCACTGTGATCTTGTTGCACCATTCAAAATTGAGTTAATCGTTGGAATCTTGCAAGTTTGGACTTCCCAGGTGTCTGTAATCGTTCTTCACAGGTGACCTTGTACACATATATATTTTTATACTGCATTAGGAAAAAAAACCAACCAAACAAAACCTCCTTAAATTGTCCCCAGCCTTTAAAGAAAAATGCATTACAGACCTCTGTTCTCAGAGGAAGTTGTCACTTATCTATTTAATACATGACTTAAGAAAATGACCTTTTACTTGGACATGTAGTTATGAGTGGCTTTGATAGGAACACAGATGATTGCATACTATTCCCAGAAAAGCTTTCCACAAGTTTGTATCAGTGACCAGTAGTTTGGGTTTTAGTTAACAGGTTGGGTCTGAAGGCTTAAGAAAAGCATTCAATCTATTGAACAGTGGCATTTTCTTCAGGGAGGGGCAGTGGGGGAAAGGCAGCAGTTTTCGCTCAGTAATAATTTTGCAAGGTAGTAGTAATGACTAAAGCTTGTGAATTTGTTTGGCTATCTCTAAGCGTGTCAGTGGTCAGGAGAACAACTCTGTGTAAAGCTGGATAACAGAAAATTGCTTTTCCTTTCACCTCTACTCAAGTATGTCTATCAATAAGTAACTTAATGATATCATATGATCAGTTCTGTGGAACTGAAAGGTTATTTGTCAGATTGCTGTGAGTACCCGCAAGAAATTGCTGACTAAGGAGGAATGAAAGGATTTACTTTCCTAGAGGAATGTTCCATTGCTCTGGATTAGAGATCTCACGAGATTATTTGTAAGAAGTATAGCAGAAGTGAGGAGTCTCCTATACAGTAATTAGACAGAAGGAGAAGAGATCCATAGAAAAGCATGAAGGGTGTCTTCCTTTCTGTCTGCTGGCAGAGCAGAAAATTGAAGCAGTATGGAAATGAGTGAAATTTTTAGGAGGAACCATGTGTTCACATCACACTTAAAGTGAAACATAAAAGTGTTTTCAGGAAGACAGAGCTGTATTAACTAAACTCCATCTTGTGGCATGTGTTTTAACCTTTTTTGCTTGTTATTTAAGTTAGTGAAAATCAAGAGACTTTCTTCTTAGAAATAAAATAGAAAGCAGACCACTCCAAAACCCACACATAAGTGCTTGTGTTTATCTTGAATTAAACTTTCCATTTTAATATTGCTTATTCCTGTTTAGCTTGAATCTGTGCAAACATAATCATAATCTCCTCAAAACCAAAAATTAAAAAAAACCCCAAACCCTTGGAGTTAGTTATTGCTGCTTTGTAATGAAAAATCTTGAATTATCTTTTATCAACTGGAATGGAGTATTCCTGGAATGACTAGCATGCATTATGGGGTTGAAAGTCCAGTGTAGAGCAAACAGTATTTTCAGACTGCACTTTCAACTTCAGTGGTGTTTTATTTCTGAAGTGTGATGACTTGGGTGTCTCTCTTTTGGAAAATAAGTGTCACTTGATCTTCATTCTCCTGAAATACCCATGTAGTTAATATATTTAGAAGTGTTGTGTAGAAAGTTATCTTGGATAGACACTTATGCCCAAAAGTTTGGGGAATAATTTTATGTCATTTGTTTGTTTTTTGATTTCCACACACACCCACACACACCCTTTTTCTGGACCTAGATCCATCAAAAGTGTATTATGTTTCTCTGGTCTTTAAATTAAAAATACAAGGTGGGGAGGAACAAGCCAAGCTTTTTCACTTGACACAAATTACTTTGATTTAATGTACAAGCTGTCTGCTATAATTGTCACAAAGTTTTAATTGAACTGGTGGTGCTTGCTTTTCTTCCCTAACAACTGATCTGAGTGCAGTACATAAAGCATGTTATTGTATTAACTATTACTTTTAAAATTATTCCTCGTATCTAGTACCCTTTGATGATTAATGTTTTCCACTAATTCTTGTGAAGTGTATACTTTTTCATTTTGAAGGTGACAACACTAGTTGGTACATCCCTATATAATGTGACCTTGGATCAATGTCATGTCTTTGTACAGTGTAAGGTAAAAGGTACATTAGTATTTGAGAAATGAGAAGTGAACCTGTAAACAGTAATAAAATAGGTCCAAAGTGTTTGTAAAACAGAAGACTATGCTTTAAAGCAGTACCTTCCTAGGATTTTATTTAGTTTCTCCATTTTGTATAGCACGATGAAACCTCTGCTTTCTCGGCTTGGATTCCACCTCTCCCCACTTTTTTTGTTTGGTTGGTTTTGTTTTTTTGGTCTTGAAGGTACACAGTCTCCCTCTTGTTTAAAATACACCTCACCTGAAACTAGGACAGAACTTTTCAGTTTTCTGTGTTTATGCTCTTTGTTAACTGTCTGAGGTAATGTTAGTCTGGCATACTCTTCAATACAACTCTTGGCAGGGTATGAGCTTCTTGAGAGCATTTCTATATATGTGATCTGATGAAAGAAGATAAAATGTTACAAGATATTCATATATCTTGTGTAGTACACTGTTACAGATAAAGTTGACTAAATCTTTACTTTTCTACTTTAGAGTCAGTTGAAAAGCAAGATAAAGGGCCAGCTGTGTTCTTACAAAAACGTTGAAAATTGCAGCTGACCTTACATTGTCTGCATTCTGGTTTGCCATTGAGTAGGGATTTAAGTATTTGGGTTTACAACTGCTCATGCTTTCACTATGTTATGATATGCCATAAGAGCTGAGAAGGCATAGCCTACTGATAAATTCAGCAGCTGCTGCTTCATTCCTAAAATTACTTTAGCTGGATTGCTTTCCTTACAGTGTTGGTATTTTAGCATGATGCAGGCAGTATTATTGACGGGAATATTGACAGGACTGACATATATTCAAGATATATGTTCTTAAAATCCTTGCAGTATGATTAAATATATTGCTTTGTATCTGGATACTGTACATAAAATATGCATCTGAAATCATGATCTTTCATTGTGTCTATTTATTCCAGCATGCTCAGAAATATCAAACTTTTTGGAGTATAGTGACGGCCATAGTTCAAAACAGTGGCATATAGGATATGAAATGGTTTGGGTTTCTTTTAAATAGAATTTGGAATACACAGGTGGTTACTTAGTTAACATGTAACATTAATAGTTCACCTTTTGAAAAGGAAATTAAAAATATTGCCCAACACAATTCATTGTGGGTAACTGTAGTGCTGTGATGGAGTCATCTGGTAAAGAACACGGTCTTGTGGGGGAACTGACAGTCCAGTAAAAGAAGCCCTTAGTTAATATTTCTTTTGTAATTTCTGAATTTTTCTTTGCTTATATAGTGTGATTAGCAACATTTCACTGGGGGGCACAGGGATGGCAGCAGTCTGGTCCTGTCTTCCTCAGGAATCCTCTATGTAGTTATGTGGAACTACTTTGAACATACGGTTTGAAGCTTGTATTTTAACAGTGGTAAATAGTGATGATCTTACTATTGTTAGGTGTGCATGCAGTAGCCTGGTATGTAATGGAATACAGATTGATAAATATGTAGGTTTTGTATTTTTATTGTTACTAAGTATATTTTATAGCTCTTGTTTAGAAAATCTGTAATTACCTCTGATCTTTTTCTTTCCAAAGATGAACAAGATGTCACTGAAATGATACCCATGACTGCAGTCTGGAAAAAAAAAAGATTTATGCCCTCTATGTATTGCTGATCATTTATAGTGTCTTGAGGAAGAAGTATTTAAAAAGAGGACGTTAGGTCTGCCACAGAGGAAGCATTACATTATGGATTAAATGCTGTCCTTGTCATCTTTGAACCACACTTTTTCTGCTGTTTTGTTACATGCGGGTTTTTTTCTTAATATACTCTTCCAGTTCTCTAGTTGAATTGCAGACAATGAGTAGTTCTGAAGGTTGTATGTGTAGTTCTCTTGTCCTTTCTTTTGAGTATTGGTCTTGGAATGTTTGCTTCTGAAATGCTGCTTGATTGAAATTGAACAGGTATAAAAATCCTTTTTGCTGTGCTCAGTTCCTCTCTGTACTTGGGCTTATGTTTGCATGCATGCTTTTAAGTTTTTTTGGCTAGAATTGTTCCATAGGAGATGATCTATCCACTGAGAAATGGATGGAATATTGTTCTTGGTGTTTCCCATCTCAAAATGCACATGGGAGAGGTTAGACGATATAATTAGCTATGCTAGTCCTGTGCTTTGTGTATAATCTCAGCTGGAAGAAACTGTTTAGGTGACACACAAGAATTGAAAACGGGGTCGAGAACCTGCTTTCTGTGACTTGATGGCATTTTAAAAAATAGAAACTGTCAGGAATAATAAGGCTGGAAAGAGGTACTGTTAGAATTCTTCTTGCTACTTAGCACAAAAGGCTGTGAATGATTCCATAAATGTATTGCTCTTTTAATTATTTTCTTCTGAGAGATGGTTGCGACATAAGATGAAAAGCTGAGATGAGGGGGGGGGGAAAAAAAAGGTTTTGGAATGCATCCCTATTTATTTATTTATTTTAAATGGGTATTTCTTCATTGATGATGCTGTGAGGCATGCTCTGGCTTGTGACAGAGCTGTTTTCATCTCCAGATCTCATAAGTGATTGCACTAAATGGGTAGAGACAGTGACAGAAATAGTGGTAAACAGCCAGGCACGGATTCCTGCTAGTCATTCTTGGCAGTATTGCTATAGTACTGTACTCAGTTCCCTTAAGGGTGAAGGTCCAGAGCAGCTGCAACTGATGTTTTAGAATACTAGCACCTAGTTGTTGAGTCATTCACTGCTGATTGTTCTACTTACTGTCCAGTAAATAACAAATTCTGGCTAGTTTCTTAACTAAAATTTCCACATACACTCTGATGAACAGTCTTTCAAAGAGTGGCTCTTACACTAACTTTCACTGATGACGGATTTGTCAGGCTTTTGCTACACTGCTGTGTATCCAGGCAGTATCAAAATGTGAGGTTAAGATTTTTAAGAACATCGTTGAACAATAAAAGGAGAGCAAAATGACATGATGCATATCTTCAGCTTTTCTCCAAGTTCAGTAAAACTGAATATTTTGTACGACTTCCTTCAGTACTATATGAAAATTGCCCAGGTAAGTGCTTCCTCATTCTATTTATATGTATACACTTTAAAGTGTATTGCAGGATTTCTGTCAAATGCAAAAGAGCATTTTGATCAGAATGCCAACTCTGTGGTTCACCAGCACCATTTAAAGCCTCTGTTGTAAAGAAGTAGTTTATTAAAAAAAAAAGAAAAACCAAAACACCCCAAAACCTGACTGTTTTGTGTGGAAATGTTCTAAGGACTTACTTATTGAGACTTAATTATATGAGGACTCTTAGTAATGGATTATGTTGATATTTTTGTCTAGCGCTTTTTAAGAGCAAGCATGCAAAAAGTATAGGGGCATAAATAAAAGTGAATTTTTTACCATTCTAACTTTGACTTCATACAGTTGCAGCTACAAGGGGATAGCAGTGAGTATTAGGAATTCATCCCTGATCCATGTGACGAGCAGTGTTTAGCACTGCAGCAACAGCAATATGTGGAAATCTTTCCCAACTTTCCTCCACTGACATTTGGTCTTGTTTTTCACTTTCCTACAGAAGGTGGACTCTTTGCATTTGTTTTTCTTTACTTGAAAAGGGTTTTTGTTGTTGTTGTTGTTTGTAGGTTTGTTTGGTTTAGGTTGTTTGTTTTCTTTTTCTTCAAAAGATTTTTGAGGTTTTCCTTTCAGCCTTTGACTTTAAATTATACACATACACAACACAGTATATAATGTTGTCTAATCCCAAATATTCTATATTGCAAGTGTAATATTTACTGATTTTTTTCAACATGATTTTTTTCTGCTGTTGCTTCCTCTTGGAAAAAGACTTAATTTGTTTTAGATGAATCAGAATATTTATATAGAAAAACTTTGATTTTCTGACTTTGCATTAACAAATTGCATGGATTGTCTGCTGTACAGTGCAGATAGTTGGCTCTTAACCTTTTTCTTAGGATGGGAAGGAGAGGTCTTCTGGCTCCGTTCTGTACTTGATTATGAGAGGGGAGTGATGATGTGTTTATGCTTATGTGGGAGTTTTACACCAGGAAGTCTCCACTACCATAATGAAGCGATTGAAATTAGTCACTCAGCAGTTTTAAAGGCTTTTGCAGGACTTGACAGTGGGGAAAAGGCTAATTTATTAAAAATAATTTGGTTCGTAATAAAAATTAGTAGCATTATCAAACTGATTTGTTAATATCTTTCATCTAATTCTTATACAGCATGACCTATGAACTGACCTTGTGGATAATCTCCGTGTTTAGAAATGAACTAGACTTATTTTTTTATTTTGAATGTAACATCTGAAATGTTTTACAGTGTGATGTTGGCAAGCATAGGGGATTTTTCTGACCTTTTCTATGGTTGGATTGTTCTTGGCCTTATTTAAAGTCTGACTTTTGTCCTAACCCAACCCACAAAATCAATTTGGCAATCACCTTCTTGATGTTCCAATTTATGCAAAAGTATGTAGAGATTAATGCATCAGAAATGATTGTGGATCCTTAAGTCTAGATACCTAGATACTACCTGAAAGGAAGTTGTAGTCAGGTGGGGGTTGGACTCTTCTCCCAGGCCAATAGCAGGATGAGAGGGCATGGCCTGAAGCTGCGCAGGGGAGGTTTACTTTGCCTATTAGGAAGCACTTCCTCATGGAAAGGGTGATTAGATGCTGGAATGAACTGCCCAGGGAGGTGGTGGAGTCGCCATCCCTGGAAGTGTTTAAGGAAAGATTGGATGTGGCACTTAATGACAGTCTAGCTGATGTCATGGTGTTGGATCATAGGCTGTAGTTGATGATCTTGGAGGACTATTCCAGCCTCAGAAATTCTGTGGTTCTGTGATATATAGCTTAGATGTTGGTGGGTATTTAATTTTTTTTAAAAAAAGTATTTTATTATTATTTGACCTGTTTAAAAACTGTTGATTTGAATTACGTCAAATCCTTTCAGTCACAGAGTCACAAATAACATAATTCAATCTGTTACTCCTCTCATAGTGCATCTATGTCCTATAAAAATTCAAATGTCTTGTCTGTTTTAGGGTGGACTCTGTTGCGCCCTCTGTTTATCTTAAAGGCCCAAAGTTAACTTCCCTCATTTATGATTAAAATCAACCAACTTGTCTTTTGTCAAGCTGCAGTGTGAAATCCCATTTTCCTCATGAAGCATTTTAATCTCAAGTCTAGTTTGGCACATACCCTGTGACATTGCTAGAAATCTTCCTAAAAAACATTGATGAATTTGTTTGTGAATGCTAGGCTTAAAATCAGAAAGCACTGATTGTGTTCTGAAAATGCTTTACTGAAATTAGAATACTAATTTTAAAATTAGATTTCATTATTTTGGTTTTACTCGTCTTACTAGTTGAGAAGCTGGAGTTTTACCTTGCCCTATTATTTCAGTTTTAAGAAGTTCCTTGTTTGTTTTGATGGTCAGCAACCAAACAGTTTATTTACTGTTAGGTCTATTTTTACTATTGCATAGAAGGAGCAGGGAGATTAATGTCAGGGGATACTTTGACAGAAGAGCTGCATTTCTAGCTACAGGACCATGTGGTTTACTTATTCCTCACGGGCTTTAGAGTTAGTCAGCTGCTGTGATGCAGGGGAACAGGATGAGATGCCCTGACCTCTGTGAATGCACTTTAACATGCTTCTTGTGAATGAAAAGGAGAAAGAAAAATAAAAGCAGAGGTGGTGATGGTGGTGATTCAATAGTAAGAGCTGCAATACCTATCTTTGAGATGGAATGAGATTGCTAACTCTGAAGGATGAAGATGGATGAAGTCTATCACCAGTATAGATAGATCTCAGGACCTGCAAAGAAGCTCAGTTTCATTCCAATGTTTCCTTCCTGCTGATGGTAACAGACATGTGGCACTATCAAATGAAACATTCCTTTACAGTGTGGACCTGGGCCCTGGCAGATGTTGTTTATAAATCAGTATACATAACAAAATGAATTATATATTTTAGTAATTATACTCTATTGCAGACATGTGCTGGGATGAAGGGAGAATATGCAAAAAGCTCCCAGTGGAACGAAATTTATAACTCTGCAAAAGCTTTTCTCTTTTTTGGCTTGTAAGGCTCTTCTGATTTGTCCCAAGCTGTCCCTTTAAAGGTATGCTAGGTGGTAGCTCCTATCAACAAAACTTTATAAATTCTTTGGATAGATAATAGGAAGATGTTGCCAGCAAGACTTGAATGGGCTTTTAGAAGTCTGAAGGAAGATAGAAAACCAATAAAAGCCATTACATGTTTTCTTCTGTGAGTGTGTATCTGTGGGTTTGATTGGTTTTTTTGTTTGTTTCTGGTTTTTGTTTTTGTTGTTTTTTTTTTTTT
>VWZY01008407.1:924775-959109 GCA_013399075.1 Chloroceryle aenea
ATGGAGTGCATTTTTTTGCATCTGCAAAAAAAAAGTGTTCATAGTGCAATAGACAAACACAACGAGGGAACTGTTTTGGTTTTTGCTTTTAAATATTGAAGTGTTAATGAATTAAGAGACTTATTGTAATGTGGGTTTAAAACATTCCGTATATAGTGTGGTCAACTCAGTACAGCTGCTTTAGCAGTAAAAATAGTCATTGTGGTACACATGCCACTTCTGATGTTGTATTCTGTAGTTTATTCATCTGGCTCCATCTTTTATACCAAAGAAGGTATTATTGAGGAAATGAAAATTATTGTTCTTTTAGGATGTTCAGAAAAAAAAGGTAACTCTGAGGCATGCCAAATTGTTACACAGCTGTTAAGATGATATAATGTTGTATTGCTTTTTTTCTCATTTGACTAAGGCTGTAATTACGAACTTCCTTCCTCCTGCGTTTATAATTAATCCAGTCATATGCAGAATTATTGATAAATCTCTTCGAAGTTTTTGTTGAGGGATGAAATGCTCACAATCTTCAACATCTTTGTGAAATGGGTGACCTGATTTTCTGTGAACTATATAACCTCCTCCTGCCAAAAGAATGTATGTCTAGAATAAGAGTTTATACTGGTGCTTTATATCAGAGAATTATTCATCTGTGAGAATTTTTGACCGTAATACCCTTCATCCTGGGAGGAGATAACTATGCTGAAGTTGTGCTAGAACATAAGGTAGTCAGATGTCAAAAATGGGCTTGGGATGGACAGTAGGTTCTGGTTTTGTTTGTGTATGTCAGGTGTTCCTGCATTTGTTGTGAGCCGTGTTTCCTGCTGCTTTCCAAATTATACTGAAGGAAATGACAGCACTGGTGATCAACCTTGTGGACACAGTATTTAGTATTTTGGAAGGGAACTGAGACTTGCTGCAGCAATACTGTAAACTGAGGTAGTATTTTGCCTTAAGAAGGGCGTGGCTCTTTGAGCATCATGCAAATTCAGTATGTGTTACCCAATAAACTCACTTTTAGCACTGTTTTTCTAACTAATTTTTAATGCTTAGAAATTGCATGGAATTGTTTTCATATGAGAAATAAGGGTGAGGGGCAGAGAGCAGTGCTGACGACTCAACACAGGGGTTTGGCTATGATCTTAACTAAGCAGAAGGTTGTGGCCTGGAAACTGATCAAAATGGATGTGGGAACCCAGACAGAGCTCCCGCAGAAACATGCTTTAAAGCATGTCCAGGTCACAGGCTGCGGGGAGTGCCAGGGCCTGTGGCTGGCAGGGCGTAGCGGGATCAGCTGTACACGGTGTGACCAGGTGGAAGACCTGCTCAGCATGGTGGTGGCACAGCTCAGGGAAGATGTTGAACTGCTGAGGAGCATCAGAGATGTACAGGGTGAAATAGATTGGTGGTGCCAGCCTCTGCCTTCTTTGAAACAAGGAGGGGTGCACCCCCTGGAAAGAGCCCAAGATCAAGGGACCTCTGTATCCTTCCTCTGTCAGGCTGAAGACCTATCTCTAAAATCTAAAAATGAAAACAGTGAATGGAGGCAAGTCCATGTTCAGAGCAGCAGGCAAATTCCCTCTTTGCCTACCTTGCTCCCCGAGGTGCCTCTGTACAATAGGCTGAGAAAAGTCATCTATAAGTTAGCATTGTAGAGTTTTCCATTTTTCCATTGAGTTCAGGAAAGCATGAGTTTGGCTTCTGATACTAAGATGTAATGGCAAAAAGAGGCAGGAACACTTGTTTATTGACAAACTTGCTTGCTTCAAGTTAATTTCATGGGTTTGATTTTCAGTTATATAACAAAGTAATAATAGATAGGTATATATATTTTTTTGATCACCTTTAGAGACAGATACTGGAAAAAAAGGCAAACGCCCTGCTTTTGGAGACAACAGTCTGTTTGTGCAGAGTGTTGTAAGAAACCATAGCCACAGCTCAGAGTGTAGTTGGTTAGTAGCCTTGTTTGAATGATGAGGTCTGTACCCCTGTTCTAAATTTCCAAGATGTCATTTCAGTTAGGAGAGCCTTGAGAATGTGCTAGTGAGATGTGTGCTGGACAAGTACAATGGGAAGTGGTCATTCTTTCCTGTTCAGGAAACAGAATACAGATTCCCTCTTCATCTTTCCATAAGAGAAACATTTCAAACACTGAAACCCAGAAATTTTTTGCAGTTACAGTTAAGGTTCTATTTAGTTAAGGTATTCAGGTATCTACAGCAGATTATTCTTTTAAGTACTCTTTACACTAAGTAGAGATCTAACAGAAGTTATTTTAAGTGTCATTCCAGAGGAATTATGCAGTCTTGACCCTGGCAATGTGAGGAGAAGATTACAAAATTCTTAGTTACTCCAAACTTAGCTTAGCACTGTTAATATCTGGTCATTAGACAAAATTTTGTGAGCCTTTAGTATTCCTTGCTTGGAAATTTGATTGATTTTTAGGCATTAAAGTATGTCTGAATATTCTTATGAAAGAATTTAAATTTAGGTGTTTCTGAAAAATATTATGGTATGACATCAACTATTTGTATTCATATTTTCTGTTTTTAAAAAAAACTCAAACAACAAAACCCCAAAACACAGTTGTAGTTGTTAGCATGTCATGATTTATAAAGCGCATACTGTAATCTGGAATACTGTGGAGAAAAGTAGGAGGAAGGGTGCTCTGTTGTGTGCCTGAAGCTGGGCACCCCATTTCTCTTCCTTATTGCTCACAGCAGAGTTGGAGGCAGTCAGGTGTATTGCTGGTAGTGCCAGATGATTGTACATGCTCCTCTGAACAAAGCCATGCACAAACTCTGAAACAAGTGTGAACTTGCGTATCATGGCTTAATTTTTCTATGAAGACTACAAAATATTTCTTACACTGGTAGGACAAAAAAGACATCAGGAAAGCATGTGGAAACATTTAAAAAAATATAATCCTTTGGAAATAACTGTAGAAAGTTGGCTCTGGAGTAGAGAGAAAGATAACATTACTTTTTTTTTTGCTTCTGAGCCAGTTGTCAGTGTTTTCTAAATGCAAAGAAAATATCCATCCAAAATGTGTTAGTTTTCTTTTTCAATATCCTGCAGCTTTTAACTGCCAGTAACAATAATATATTGCCTGAATTTCTCAAGTGCTTTGCTAAAAATAAATATTTGTAGATTTACCCAGCTGGTACAGTTGTAGTTGCATTAGTTGATTGTGCAGAGTTATGCAGCTAGTAGGTGCGCTGCCCATTTCACAATGGCGCGCTTCTGAGAGTAGGTCAAATTGAAGGATTTGGTATTGGAAGTATCAACATTTTGGTGCTCAGCTTCTTCATCTGATAGGCAGTATATTTATCCCAGGAGAGGATGGGAAGGAAGAAGGTGGAATCGTGTGCTGCAGCCCCTCCTTTCCTATGCGACTGGAACTGTTGTGTATGCACAGCCTGGTGTCTGTGTGTAGCATTTTGCTACTGAAGATTCTGTGGGAAGGTATGATGTAGTGAATGAAGCCTGTGAGCCATCCTCTACAGTATTGTTCTTAACTTTTTGAAAGAGATAGGATCTCTTGATATTAATGATTCGGTTCTGTCCCTCAGATTGAATGCCATGGTATGTATCTCATTCCTATCCCTATGAACCAGTGTTTCTTAGCATGGAAATTACATTACTGTACAATATTTTTCAGTCTGTGTGTCCCTCGCTAAGAAGCCTAGGTGTTTAAAAAGGCTCATTCACTTTTTATTAAAACCTATCCCCACTGATCAAACAAAACCAAACATAAAGAGCATGGAAGACAAGTACCCATGTTACTTTCAGATGGTTTTAAACTAGCCATAAATTACCTTTTTTTTTTTTTTTGTAAGCATTAAAATTATTTTAGTCAGCCTTTGTTGTGTCTCTTCTCACTGAGTAAATCTGTCTTATCTTGGTTTATTCATTTACCACAGCATTGGATTTAGATGACAGACAAGAATAATTGAACACCGAGGGATAGAACTTACAAGTGTGTTTATAAGCAACATGTAATATGGAACATAATGCACAGTATATATATGTCTGTGTGTATAATAGCTGCACTCAGCCACCTGTTCAGGATTATTCTTCACTTAATAACAAAACCTCATTAGTTTAAATGTTTAGGGAGGGATTAGTTTTAATCAGGAAAGTTTTTGGAAAATGTCTTTGAAACTTACATTCATGAGTGGCAGTATGGAGTCTGTTGACTCACTTGATAGATTTTATTTTCCTCCCTACAGTTGCAGTAGCAAAGCAATCTATTGTCTTAAGTTTCATATGCAAGAAAAGTTCAATTCACAAAGCTACTAAGTGGTGGCAACAGATTTACAGTAGTTGTTTATGGGACTCAGGTGCTGAGCTGTTTAGACAAGGCCTCTGCAGTTTAGGATCAGAACAGTGTTTCTTAGGAATGCCGGCCTAATCCCATGAATTTTAATCCTTCTGTTTAAAGTCTCTCTTTAACAAGACTCAACTGTCAGCCCTGTCTTCCATGGTTGTGCTACCGTATAGAAATTCCATATTCTTTTCCTCAGTGGCGTGATTTACAGGTTTGTGGGTTTTTGGTTTGTTTTTTNTTTTTTTTTTTTTTTAAACCCCTGATTTGTAGGCTGTTGCTAGGCCTTTGCTGAAAGGGCTTTGGCAACTTCTGAGTCTAGATAGTACCTACATTATACAGATTGCCAGTGTCTGGTGTGGTACCTTAAGTGAGTATTACCATAATGATTATTTTTAACCTTTCAGAAGGTCCATTGAGCAAAAATTAGTTTTAAACTGTACTAAAGCATGGAGTAGCTCAGAGTCTAGTGAGGAAATACTCTCACCTGCATTATAATTTGACCTATGACCTAAAAGATTTTCTTATGTCTCTCTCCTCCTCTACGGCTTGAATCTTCATATATACCATCTTATATAAGCACTGTTAAGATATCCAGCTTTTACAGCTAGCTGGCAGTTACTTGCTTTATATCACTTTTTATTATAGTTGAAAGACAGCCTTGTATATGTGTAAAAATTTATTTATTCCTGGTTGAAAAAAAGACCCTGTATAGGCACAATAGACTGTTCTGTAAAGGGATGTGAATTTTACAGTGATTGGTTGGCAAGTGCTTCTTGCCTTCACAAGTACAGGGTGAGCCTAGAAACGCTGCTGTTTACCTGGTGGTTGTTATTACTGTACCACAGCTACAAGAATATTTGGGTATTACCTTGGATCGTTGTGTGAGGCCAAATATTGTAACAAAATTAACTGCTATTCTTAAAACTCTTGATTGAGAAGAGAAACTACATAATATTTTCTGGAATAGATGAAGTTATAAGAGGAAGTAGTTGAAGACCTATCATTCAGGGAGCATACAGAATGACATGAGTGTACAGCACCTCTGCAGAAGTTAGTCTCACCTGCTTCTATTACGTTACTAAATTAGTGCTTAGTTCAGTGTTCCTGGTGAAGTGTATTCCTTTAAATATATCTGATGTGTTTTTCAGTGCCCATTAAGTTTAACTATGGATGTATACAAAGCCATTCTTTCATGCTGTGTCTCTTCTCATGTATCATTTGAAAAATCCCTTCCTACAGAGTGCACATCCCTTTGTGCAGTTTCATGTATCTTGGCATTGCCTGCTTGGTATTACCTGCTGATCCTGAATTAAGAAGTTTCCTGTTTGCTAGGTTTCCTTAACAATGGCACTGACAAGTACCTCTTTTTGCATTGCCTGCAAATAGAATAGTTAATGTAACCTGCATTTTGAACAGCAAGGAAAGGGATGGAACTGTACACTGCCTGAGAATGAAAGTAGATCTGCATCACAGAAAGGTGCTTTGGTTATATCTCAGTTTAATCTTACTTTTGAATGCTGTTGTGTGGCTTTCCTCCAGAATAAGACAGCCTTGATTTTTGTTGTGTATTACTGATTACTTTTTATTATTTTTTTTCTTCTATAACTCAGTGAACATTAGTAACTAGAGAGGAAAGAGTGGGCCAAATGAGACATACCAAAATTAGGTGCTGTTTTATTTGAAAAACGTGTTAGACCTTTGGATCATCATTTGGGCTGTTGCTAGTACTACATCTGAAAACATTCCTCATTGCAGAATCCTTTAACTGGTTATGTAAAATACATGCATGTTTATATGCATTTTCAGTCAGATTTTATGTTTTGCTGTTACATGCAGAATGTTGCTGAAGGTGCACTTACGGATGTAGGCAGTTTTCCTTGTTCTCTCTTCCCAGACCATGAACAGTTTTAAGTATTCCTTGTCTTAGCTCTTATCTGGAATATAGAGATCTTCCTTCCTTTGCTCTTCCTTCATGTCTGTTTTGATGATAAATGTGTACAAAATGCTAATGGCTTGAATTTTTACTAGAATCATTAAGCCCTTGTGAAGTTCTAGTAAAAGTTCAGACGTTGAAGTTCTGAACTTTGTTTTCTGAAGGTTTTAGATAAGCTTTAGTGGAACTTCTGGCTGGCTGATCAATATGTGTCAGTCTACCATGTCATTATGAGATATTCACTTCTGGATCTCTCATCCACTTCATGTGTACTCTGGGGACAAAAGGATTGCCTACATTGCTCTAAGTGTTCTTATGTCATTTGCAGCTGTGTATAGGATAATAATTGTAATTGAATTGAGAATTATGCTTCAGGACTTCAGTTGCCTGCTATGATCAGGAATGTTTAGCTCCTCTCTACAGAGCTGCAGATCTTCTCCCCCTCTGGCACATGCACCCCTTCCCCCCACCAGTGGCCCTCCTGGACTTCACAGTTAGTGAAAAACTTAGGGGTGTCATGTTTTCCTGAAATCTGTGACCATAACTAAAACTGGGAAAACAGAGTGAGGAGCCCAGTGGGCTGAGGTAGGGTATCCTCATTTTGAGATGCTTCCATAGTCTGTCTCGCCCTGTGTACTCAAGCTAGTAGCAAGAGTTGACTGAAATCTGTTCCATCTTGGATCCCTCAGATCAAATTTTCAAGTCTGAGGGCTTTGCTTTTTCCTAATCTCTATAAACCAAGAATCACCTCTTAGAAGCATCTAAAAATTTATTTAGCTTAGTTATTTTTCATTTGGTGTAGAGGCTTCATCAGCCTCCAACCCGGGGGAAGTTTAATGGCCTGCAACATGTAAAAAGTGTAATCTTGAGGATTTGTAGGAAGGATTCTTCTGAAAGAAAGATTCAGGGCTGAAATAGTAGAAGTTTGCACAAGTGATTTGTGCGAGTCACTTAGCCATTTCAGTGGTTCAGAAAGAGATGCGTTTTAATCATCATTTAATCATCATACTTGACCAAAATTTGCCACTCATTTAACAACCTCTAAGATTTTAACCTGATTGTGTATGTCCTCTTCAAATACTGTCATGAGCATGTTCAAAATATATGTTGTTTGGACTCAAGCGTAAATAAGGCACTTAAAGCTTTGAATTTGTACATTCTCAATTTGTGCATTAAAGCTTAACTTGGCTATGAAACAGTTTTTTGGATTTCTAATTATCTTTTTTTAAGGTTGCAGCTGCTGTAAGATATTTTTGTTTCATTTATAATACCAAATGCATTGTCTCTTTACTCCCTACTAATATTTCAAAAAGATAAGCTATGTAAAAAAAAATATTTACAGACATACCTTTCTTGCAGAACTAAATTTAATGAAATCAATTCTTCTTTCTGCATCACCTTGTTAATGTTTTTTACTCTATTTTTGGACGTCATTCCAAAAACTAAAACTGAATTGGAAGAGATGCTACAATAGCGTTTGTGTTGTGATAACTGCCTAGTGAAGATTCTGGAAAATTGGACCTGGTATGTGTGTTTAAGTACATCTCTACCTACTGAAGGCAGACTATACTTTAACATGGAATTAAAACTATACATTTTCCTATTTTTCATAATCTTACTCTGTTTTCACTTTGAAAATTCTCTAGTCTTAGCAGGTGTGACTAAGATGTTGACTTCTGCAACTGAGCGTCATTCTTTTAGAGAACACCTATATTTTACCCTCCTCTTGAAAAATATTTTAGCGAAGGCAGCTTTTGTTTTTATGATCTCTGGCTAAGCAGTTTTTTAGAGTTGTCTTCATAAAGAATCTGCTGTGAGACATGATGTAATCTAGGATGCTCTTTTATGGGAATTAATTTAATGTCCACTTGGGTACTCTCTCTGGAATGTTCGTTCAGGAAATGGGACACAATGATTGATAAAGCCCCTTCTTTTCAAGGCAACATCTGTTTGGCTAGATGTGAGACAGGCACTGAAATACATTGAAAAGAATAAAGGTTTTACTGTATGCCTTCTCAGCAGTACAAATTTTACATGCAGTTATATTCTTCAGTAGACATTTCAGTATTTTTGATGTCTCCACTCTGACAGGAAGAAAGATCTTTTAAATGTCTTTTTGATATGCAAGTGGTCACCCTATGGAGATTAATTTAAAACTTCAGCCTGCAATTATGGAAAAGTAGAGTCAATATAAATAGTAATAATACAGAACCAGCTTAAGTGCTAATGAGAAACCAACTCTGTGCAATATAGGGTAGAATTCTGCATTATCCACTTTGCATTTTATCTTTGTCTTAATGCATTCAAACAGAGAAGGGTTGGGTGGGTATTTTTTGGGTAGTTTTGCTGTGGCACATTTGAAACATTTCCCATCATTAGAAATTGAGGTGTTGAAGTGAACATTCTAGTATTTTGAATTGGGTTATTTCAGGAAATTTTGGGTGTTTGTACCGAGTGAAGTCAGAGGAGTGTACAAGTTTTGATTAAATGGAATTGGTTACTGCAGTGGATGTGAATAAGGAGAATTATATTTTTCTGTTTTTCCATTCTGCTAGATAAAAAGAGCTTCATTCTTTCATATTTGTATTGTCTGTGAAGAGAACTGTGTTATAATATCCCCGCTTAATGCACTGTCTACATTGTTGCAAAGATTGGTGCTGAATCTGCAGCAGTTGTGGGAGCAACTGTCATGTTTGACTTACCTGGTTAGAATCTCTGGGTGTAGTTGTTGAACAGCCGCTTCTAATCTGAAGAACAACAGTGCTTTCATGAACAGCATTGGCTTTTAAAAAACCTGTATTTATTGTATACAGCACTAATGTATTTTGGGAGATTCCAGGAACAGTGAGATGGTTGCTTTTTCAAACAATCGTTTAAGTAGCAGTTGCTAAAATTTATGTAAGTTGTGTGTTCACTTGTGTTGCTATAAAGATTTATATTACAAACTTACAGATAGCGTAAATAGAAATATTTTTAAGACCTCAGTGAAAAGATGTTTGGTTGGGCTTAAAATCCAAACAGGTAGAGGCAAAATCTTCTATAGCCATGTGCTTAATTTTAGGATTAGCATGAAAAATCATGCTGAACATTGAATAACTTAATTTCAGCAGGTTTAAATTGATCTTTTCTTGAAACTCTAGCTTGTCTGAAATTCAAAAGATGTATTTTCAGACATGAAGATTTCTTTTCCATGTTTTCAAAGATACATTCTTGAATGTCACACAGATCAGTGGATAAGGGAGAGAATATATTGGGCTGTCCAGTTCTGCACCCCCTAACTAAACCTGAGAATTACTCCTCTGAGGCCTTACAGTGAGGATGGCTGCTTTTCATAATTGCTGGGTTTCTGCAGTCCAGACCAGATGCCTGAAAAACAAGACGTGAAAATGAAATATGCTCAAACTGCATATTGCTTTTTGAACTCCTTAAAAAAGTAGTTCTGTAATTATTTGTGTTCTTGCAATTGCTTTGTAAAAAATATTGTACATTTCATATTCTTCTCTTGACTTCTTGTGTTTGAAGAATAGGCTTTATTGCTGAAGTCCAGTGCCGTATTTTAATTTTGAACAACAGCTTGGAGAACCCACTGGGGAGGGAGTGAAAGAAGGGCAGGAAGCAGGTAGTAGTACACTTGAATCAAAGGTGGTCACATTCCTTAATAATCCGATGACCCAATACTAAAATACATTAAGGCATATAAAGCATTTAGAGTTGCTAATTTTATTCTCAGTCTGTTGATGTGTGATTAGGTGCAATTATTTATTTCTTACATCTTACTTTAAGACAGGTAGATCCTGCTGTCTAGGACCTCAAGAGGCCAGCCACAGTACTTCTGAGTATCTGAATCTCTTCATGTGTGCAAGACATAGATTCAATGCTTTTCCATTTTAAAGCTATATTGCATAAATAAGTTTACATGTTTAACTGGCACAAAATAATGCACAGACATTACTTGACTTTTTTAAAGTGTGGCAACAGATGCTGTCTTTAATATAATACATAAATACAGAGTTATAACCATTAAAATTTATTGCCTGAGTCATTTCAGAATCATTTGAGTTTATTGGTTATAAAAGGGCTGGTTTTGCTTTTACTGAAGTGGCTGAAGCTTTGTCTTTATCAGACATTAATTGTGCTTTCACTGTGTGTGACTTGCAGCAATTTTGGGTCTTCCTGCCTAAATAGCATCTCAAACAGATAAAGTTGACTCATGCAGTCCATAGTGGATAATGACACAGTAAATTGACCACATTTAGTGCAGGAAACCTTACTTGCATATGGAAGATGATACCATGTTTGTACCTTATTTTATCTAGGTATTCCCTGAATGATGCTGCTCATTTTCATTAAGTTCTGTTCTGACATGACACTTGAGTAGAACAGAAGGTGAAGTGTTAATTTTAGGATTCAAGTTATTTTTTGCTTGAGAACTTCCTCTGGTATGAGCTCAGCAGAAGCAGCAGCTACTTAAACTCTGCTCCCCTGCAAATACTTCAGGAATGTAAGTGGCTTTACTTTATGGTGTCATAGTGGAATGGTTACCATTTTTCCATTTTCTAGGTCTAATTTAGTTCTAAATAACTTCTTAAACCAAACAAACCAAATCCAAAAAAACCACACACAAAAGAAGACTTCAAGCTTGTTTTTTTTTTTTTTTTTTTTTGAGTTGTTACTGTTGGGAGTACTTATGTCATGAAGTTTAGATACTGTTATCTGAGCATTTTGCCTCTGCTTTAATTTATTGAATTAATCCTTTAATTAATGTCCTTTGGGATATCTTCTTTCAGTAGCAGAGCTTGTTCTAAGAGAGCTCCCTTTTACAGAGCTAGCAAGTTAATATTAGCTGTTTCTTAAGTGAGACACTATCCTCTGTGTGCCTTTTGCAAGCAAACGCTGACAGGCTCATAGGAAATGCAGCTGACGTTAGGAAGCTTGGGTGGGGACTACAAGGAGTTGGCAAATACTACAGGGGTTAGTGCCAGACTTGCTGACCCAACAGTACTTTACTTGTAAAAGTTTTCTTTAGGCTGCTAATTCTGTCTTCAATGAAACTGGAACTAAAGCAGTGTTTCTGACACCAAGTTAAAATAGCTAAAGCAACAGTTTATGGGAAATTGAGAATTCTGGTTTCTTTCCGCAGTTTAGGTCCTCAGAAATATTACTAAAAAGAATAAGCTCCTCTCATACTGAAAAAATGAGTTATGAACAGTGGTGTAGAATGCATTAGAAAACAAGTCCCATCTAACTGTAGAGTAAGTGGCAGAATTAGCTCAGAGGGACAGGCTAGCAGTATAAAGTTCTGTAAATATCCATCTCTGTCTTATATCACAATTTCCATTTATTTGACTTGCCAGTTCATAGTCATATTTTCTAAGGCATGTTTTTAATAGCTTCTCTTAGTTTTCAAATAAATTACTTCAAGTGTACCTAGACTTGAGAAATGCAGTGTTGTTGAACACGAACACTGTTACAGCAGTTTGACCCTGACACTTTAAATATAATGTGTTTTGTCTTGAATTTACAGTATTTATGGACCATATTAAAGCCTAAGTAATAGTAAAGCAAAGGTTTGAAGGGGCATGAAAGTGGAATCCAGCTTCTTTTTGATTTTTCAGAAGTTCAGGCAGAGTAAGAGTTGCTGCTAGTCTGCTGTCTTCATTTCTGTGTGTGAGAGGGCTTTCAGATGATATGGAGAGGAATCTTGAAGGGGGAAACACACCTAACTTACAGAACATAAAAACTGGTGCACCCTTGGTGAAAGGATACAGCTCTGTTGCATAAGCATTTTGGCATTTTTTTTATTTCAGCATCACTCTTAGGTAGAGCTTCCTTCCCTCTCCTGGAGTGCTATAAGTACTAAACAGTACTCAAAACAAGTGTTGGATGAAATAAGATTCAGATGGTGAATTTAATCTGTGCAATGTTCGCTCAGTGAAGTACGCCATGCCAGATTAGCTTTAATATTATTGCCGTTTTTAAGGTAAGCAGCTGCATTTTACTCTCCTACAAAAGTAAAATCTCAGCAGGAGACCAGAACAGCTGGATGGCAGTATCTTGCATCTATGGGATTCATTGGCTTCTGCTTATCTCAGAACTGTAGATCACCTCTAAAGTCTCCTGTTCTCTGATTTATTTAATCAAGGTAGAGAGAAATATAAGCAATGTATAGACAGAAGGAAAAGGTATTTTTAAATCACAGTGGGTTTTCTGTTTGGTTGGGGTTTTTTTTGTTGGTTTAGTTGGTGGTGGTGGTTGTTTGTTGGATGAACTACTGTCATATAAAGTCAGAAAACGAATTGAGCAGTTTTTCTCCGAGATCATCTTTATCATCTTTTGTAACAGAGTTCAACTCTGCAACACCGTGATGTCTAGGATTTGTCTCTTCCTGAAGATAGGCATTTAGAAAGTTTTCTTTTAAATCTATGAAATGCAAACTGATGCTTTCTGAAAGCTAGGTTCCAAATCACTATGCAGCTCATGATTTGACCAAATCAAGCTGTAAAGCACACTGTGATTGTTTTTATGTAGTTCTTGGTGGTGATCTGTTCTAGCATCTCTCTAGACATTTTACAACATGTCTCTAGGATTTACTCTTCTGCAGAGCCTAATGACTCCCAAGGCATTGCCTGTGTACTTTTACCCTCAAGTATGTAAATTTTCATTCAGAACCAGATCTTGCGTTTAACAGCATGGACTACTCAGGAAGGCATGTGTGTCTTAGCCCCTTATAAGGGGCTTGGAGAACATGTTTGGGGAAGAGAATAGAGGCTTGTTTAACAAAAGATTAATTTCCTTCAAGGTGATAACAGATAACCTTTGGAGAATGTTAAGTGCTTATCTTGGTTGCTCAAATTTAAGTGAATGAAGGAGGGTTTGATAGCTGTAATGGTGACAGCTTCCAGGGAGGAGTATCTTCGGTTAAAAATTGTGCAGTATCACTGAAGTGATCTGGACAGTGTCCCAAGATTTAAACTGTTTCATGGGATGTATTGCTGGCATTCTCTGTGATTTGTTTAGCATTTCTGTTTACAGATATGTAGGGTCAGCTATCTGCAGTGCAGTGAGATTGCACTTCCTGTGGGTTGAATGGTATTGCTTAACTGTGGTCAGCTAAATTCCTTGGATAAGAGTTGAATTTTTGTAATGTAAGGTCAATAGACTTTGCCAACAATAGCTGGCAATCGATGCACGTGAAAGGCTAGCATGAAATAATTTCTGATGGTGTATTAAATATTGTGGACTCTTCATATTTTTATGCATGGTTCTTTCATATTAACTCTTCTGAGCAGCATAAACTGAATGTGTGCATTTTATGAAGCTTATGGACGGACATCAGAACTTAGACTTCAGAACACTTTTTCAGGAATTTAGTAACTGACAGCAGTTTTTCTTTCTGATTGTTTCTTCTTTCTGAGAAAATTTTAGTTTCAAACTCTTTTTTTTTTTTTTTCCTCTCTCCCTTCAGATGGAGCAATTATCAGATGAAGAACTTGACCATGGTGCAGAAGAGGACAGTGATAAGGAAGATCAGGATCTGGACAAGATGTTTGGGGCCTGGCTAGGGGAACTGGACAAGCTCACACAGGTTAAGGAGTTTTCAATCATCTCACAAAATAACTTTTTACAAGTATTTAATGGTTCTTTTCAGTTAGATACTAGCTACTTAGTAGTGTCGCTTGCAAGTAGACTGTAGCATGTGACCAGCTCAGTACTCTTTAAAGGTTTTGAAATTGGCTTAGTTTTCCCATCTTAAAGCTGTTAAATTAATTCCTCACAACATAGTAGTTTGACCTCTCCCAAAGGATATGAATCCTTTTCACGTCTATGGAATTGGTATTTTGTACTCATGTATATAGAGAAACACTGACTTGAGCTGCTGGTTAGGCTGTATTACCAAATATATGGCTGGACATTGTCCAGCTATGGCAGCATTTAATTGTTGCACCTGAACATCAATAAGGAATAAGAAATGGAGGAATACACTTAGAGGATACACCCTACAGGAATTTCCCTTATTCCAGAGTACTCTTCCTGCCTCGGCAAGGCAGCTGATAGGGCATCTTCTGGTGCTTCTTTCTAGTGCTTTTCCTTTCTTTCACAAGCAGCTCTTGTATTTTGCATGGTGTGACTGACCATTTCTTTGTGACTGCTTGATAGGTGTTTTTCAGCTTTATGGGCTGCCCCTCCTAAATAACGTATTTTATCTTTTCCCTTTGTGTCACATAGACTTAAGCAAAGGTATGATACCTCGTAAGCCAGAGGTATTATAGCTAGAGATCTTGTCTTACCTTCATCTTCCCAAAGACAGAAGGAAAATTTGGCTAATTATGTGACAGCATTTCAAATTCAGGCTCACCTTTGTTATCTTCATAAATCTCTGCCTGCAAGATCTAAATGTGGATAGCACTCTAGGCAAAAATATTGGGTTTTTTTCTGAACTTGTGCATGCAGGGCAATAAAAAACACTGCCTTTTGAGATTAATGGGAGACCATGTGAAATAAATCTTTGTATCATAATTCTCAATTTATTATTTTTTTACATTTTTACCTTCATGTGAAGGATTTTTGATGGTAAGTGGGAAATGTTTTGAAGGCATGAGATCTGTAAATAACCTCTACTCAGGATCTTCACAGAGGAGTACAATGGGTAAATGGTCTTAGACCTTTTTGTTCTCTGTATGTTGTTTGTTGTTTTTTTCTGGTATGAACAGCCTAGAAATACAAGAATACTTTACTTGGGGCTTACAACTACACTACTGACATACAGACTAGATGGTGATCATAGAATTGTTCTGGCTGGAAGAGACCTTCAAGATCATCAAGTCCAACCTTATTCCTAGCCCTAGCAAAACCACTAAACCATGTCGTTAAGCACAACATCTACCCAGCTCTTAAACTCCTCCAAAGATGGTGACTCCCCCACCTCCTTGGGCAGGTGATTCCAATGCCTGACAGCCCATTCAGTAAAGAAATTCTTCCTAATATTCAGCCTGAACCTCCCCTGGTTCAATGTCCCTCTTGTAGAGAGGAGCCCAAAACTGGACACAGTATTCAAGGTGTGGTCTCAGCAAAGCCAAATACAGAGGAATGATCGCCTCCCTGCTCCTGCTGACCACACTATTCCTGATATAGGCCAGGATGCTGTTGGCTTTCTTGGCCACTTGGGCACACTGCTGGCTCATGTTCAGCTGGCTGGCAATCAACGCGCCCAGGTCCTTCTCTGCCTTGCAGCTCTCCAGACACTCTCCCCCAGCCTGTAGGGCTGCTGGGTGGCGGTGGTTGTGGCTGAAGTGCACAGGACCTGGCATTTGGCCTTATGGAAACTGGTGGAATTGGCCTTGGCCCAGCGATCCAGCCTATCTAGATCCCTCTGTAGAGCTTCCCTACCCTCAAGCAAATCAACACTTCCACCCAGCTTGGTGTCACCTGCAAACTTGCTAAGGGTGCATTCTGTCCCCTTATCCAAATCATTGATGAAGATGTTAAACAGGAGTGGTCCCTGTACTGAGCCCTGGAGGACACCACTTGTGACTGGGCACCAACTGGATTTAACTCCATTGACCACAACTCTTTGGACTCATCCGTCTAACCAGTTTTTCACCCAGCAAAGTGTGTGCCCATCCAAGCCAAGAGCTGTCAGTTTCTCATAATAGAATGCTGTGGGAAACACTGTCAAATGCCTTACTAAAATCAAGATAATGTTTCAGTTTGTGTGTTGATCCAGCTGATCCATACAAAATTCTTAAAGCCTACTAACAGATAGATAAGGGGATGAACCCCATTGTTTGTTTCTCACTTTATATATTCCTTTGCAGCACTGTCTGCAAGACAGCCTGACAGTTGCCCTTCTGTCTTTTGTGACTACTAAGAAATGACATTTCCCCTAGAACTTTGAATGATCTCATATGGTTTTGTATAAACAAGTTAATGCAGTTATCTGTGTCTCAGTTCATTTATTTGGAAAGCAATCATGCCTGGACACAGCTGTCCTAATAAAGTCCCCAAAAAGGGGGGTGATTATAGAGCTAATGACCTCCAAAGTGCATTCTCCTGTAGTTTCAGCAATTGTTGTTATTTGTCAGATGACTATAAGAGCAGTAGGAAGAAAGGTTGGTGTTTTTTTTTTTTTCTATCCTTGACTTCCGTGCATTTTAACTTCCTTTATAGGTTTCCTAAATGTTTATTTTGGGGGGATTGAAAATAAGACCCAGAATCCTTTCCAGATGGAAGTGCTTTTTAAAAGTTTATAATTTTTAAGATGCCCATGAGATCATTTGAATTCACTTTCCCCTCTTTCACTGTTGGTCTAATAAATGCATTGTAAAATGTAGTCACAAAATCTGCAGCATGTTTGAACAGTGTTTGGCACTGATGCAGAGTGTGTTAACATTTATCCTACTCTATGGTGTAGTTAAATGAAGGAAATCTTTCCTTTTTTTCTCCTGATCATTCAGAACTAAGCTTTTGGTGCTGTAGCAGCTTTCAGTAGTTCTCCAAACTGCTAGTTTAGCATAATAATGCATTATGAACAATATGCTGCGATAATAGTGAGACCATATCAGATGTGTTTCCAAGGATGTGAAATAATTATTGTTATTAAATTAAAACACATTTTAGATATTTTTAGAATATATTTGCTTTACAGGAAATCTTTCAAGGTAGTCTCTGGGCTCAGTCTGCAGGAATGAGCCCTAGCTTGCCATTTCTGTCTCTAGTTACAGAGTTATGGAGAGATTTAATTTTTATTTTATTTTTAATTACTATTGTTTATAGGTTTGGGGTTCTTTTTTCAGGTATTCTCACCTGAGAAGTGAGGCATATTCAGCAGCTCCAGACCCTGTCGTGCACCTCTTGGTTCACTAGCTGGACAACAGTGCCCTACTGCTTGCTACTTATAAAAATAATGATATTTATTATAATATCATGCCCATATTAGCCTTCATGAATACAACAATTCAGTGTATTGGGTAGAAAAGTTTTGGGTTTTTGTTTTTTTTTTAACCCTATATTTGTTTTTCTAAAAAAATAGTATCCTATATAACAGGCTGGGGTTTGCATTTAACACTTTTCACAGGAAAGGTTTATTGAGAAAAAATTGTCTGAATTTAGCTATTTAAAATCTCTTATTAAAATAGAATTCTTCATTGAATACTTTCATGTGCATATGGCATGATTATGCTCATAAGCTAATGATGCATTTCTTAGAGAGGGGGCCACAGTTTGAATGCGTTTAGATACTTGTGTAATTCAATGCAGAGTTGTTGTTACAGTTAAGCCAGCTATCTGTGTTTCAAAATGAGCTTAGAAGAATATTCCAAATACATTTTTAATATGCTTTTGTTCTTTCTGATTCTAAAAAAACCCTAATGTGTCTAACATCTTTTCTTCATTGAATAACTGAAGCTAAATCTTTGTGGTATGGTGATGTATGTTTTCGGTCTAAAGCCTGGGAAACTATTTATTTATTTATAAATGCCAGGAGGTGTTGAAAAACTTACCTCGGAGAAAATTATTTTTCATTCATCTTGGAGATATGTTTATCCAATTCCTTGTCAAACTTTATTCTGCCTTTTTTTTGTCATTTTCAGAGTTTGGATACAGACAAGCCTGTGGCACCAGTGAAGAGATCACCTCTCCGCCAGGAAACCAATCTTGCCAACTTCTCGTATCGCTTCTCCATGTACAATTTGAATGGTTTGTTGAATTACTTACCCCATCAAATATTTAGGAAAATGCTTGTTCCAACTATAAAGCAAAACATTGTAAAATGTAAGAGCATTTAAGCACAATTCTAGCTGAAATAAAAACATGTTTGCTGGAGGCTTTGCTTTCTGTGGGCACAGAATTGCAAGTATCATAAAGCAGTGTCTTTTACATCACCTAGTATCTGAAAATTATAGTCTAGTGTGTGTAAGGAAATACATTCTGGGATCTGATCTCATGAAAGAATTAATTGATGCTTATCTATTAAGTGGGAAAAAAGCATCTTTTTTCATGAGACAGGATGCAGAAGTATAGCTGCAGAATGCTTTAATGTTAAACAAAAATAATGTTTTTCCTTGTCTTAAAATAGCTTCCCGTGTTTGTAATCCAGGAAGCCTTCATTTAAAGGCTTGAATATGTGTATAGTATTTTGTGGGGCTTTTTTTTTTTTAAAGCAGTGTCACATAACTTCCATTGCTTTAGCAGAAGATGCCTAGCAAAACACCTACATTTCTTTGAAAAGTTGAGGCACAATACTATACAAACGTACTTTTAGATTCTGTTCACAGGACAGAATTTTCAACTTTTCATAGATTTCTTCTGTTGGCAAATATATGTAACCCAAATACTTTGGTTTTTTTGATGGCTCTTAGACTGGTCAAGAATAATAGTGCAAATAAATTTTCATTTAGCAGAGATATTTCAATAAAGATGGAAAAGAAGATAGGGCTACCTTTGCTCCCTTACTGTTAACTGGTAAATTGGATAACACAGAGCAAAATGTTGCAGACAGATGAAGTAACTGCACATATTGAAAACTCTTGTTGCAGAAGCCCTGAATCAGGGGGAGACTGTGGATCTAGATGCCCTCATGGCTGATCTCTGTTCCATAGAGCAGGAGCTCAGCAGCATTGGGTCTCATTCAGCAAACAATGCTGCAGTGAAGCGCCTTGCCACAGAATCCAAAGCTCAGAAACCACCTGTTAGCCGACCTTCTACTAAGCACAGCAGCATGAAAGGACTGTCCTCCTCATCTGGTAAGGTGACGAAGCCATCACATGCCAACGTATCTTTGGATGACATCACTGCACAATTAGAGAAGGCCTCTTTGAGCATGGATGAGGCAGCCCAACAGTCTGTTGCAGAAGACACCAAACCAGTAGTTACTGCTCAGCACAGGAGGACAGCATCTGCTGGCACAGTGAGTGATGCTGAGGTGCGCTCAATCAGTAACTCCTCCCGTTCCAGCATAACCTCTGCAGCTTCCAGCATGGACTCCCTGGATATTGATAAGGTGACAAGGCCTCAGGAACTGGACTTGACATCACAAGGGCAACCGATCACTGAGGTAGAGTGTCATTAATTCAGGATTTTGGTTTGGATTTTTCTTTCTTCAAACTCCGCCTCCCCCTTCTCCCCCAGTGCTGACATTTGTAGCTAAACATCTGTAGTGCACTGGGGTTGATTAAAGATTAAGGTTGCTTTTGCATGGACTGCTCATGCTGTGTGCTACTTCTTTCTTCTTTTTTTTTTTTTTTTCGGACTGTCCTTCTCCTAAGCCAGTCATCAATTTCAATCTTTTCTATTTAATGGTTTTATTCTAATTAAAATCTCATATATTGCTTTTAATTAAAATCTGAGCAGCTCAGAGCTGTGGAAAAAAGTACAACTGACAAGACTACACTACTGTTACAGTACACTTAATATCTGAAACACATGGAGCAATTTTTGAGTGCTTATCTGGAGCTATACTGTGCCAATAATTTGCTGCTACTTAATATGCTCACTTAATGTATGACAGGGAGAGCTCTTTGGAGCAATGTACAACACAGAGCAATAACTGTGCCGAGATATAGCAATAGCAGAGGTTCATTTGAGATTTTGATGCCTTGGTGTTTCTTAATCAGAGAAGAAATTCCAGTAAAAACACAGGTAGTTTGGGGAACACTGAAAGTGTGACTTGTGTCACACAAGTGGTGTGGAAATAGGGAAAATGATCCAGTGAATTCAAAGAACTTAAGCTAGAAGCTGTCTTGTAGAAATACTCTTTGAAACAGAAATCTGGCCTGTTCAAAAGTCAGTTGTGCCAATATGCATGTTGTCTTTTATGGGAGAAAACTTGAACTGGCCAAGTTTAATCAATAATTACTGCTAATTTGAATGAGTTATGCTGAAGCAGAAGTTAATCTGATATGGAGTGAATGAGGCAGGTTTGTCAGTCTAATGATCAACTTATCAAGGTCACATTTAGATTGAAATCTTTATTTGAAATGGTGAGAAATTAATGAATGACAGTTCAGGTAAACTTTTTGTTTAAAAAGTTGGTTTTCAGTATATTTTACTGGAGTTTCATATTGAGTGGAGAAAAAACGTGTCCTTTTCTCTTCGGAAAGCTAAAAGGCAAACCTCTGCATTTTTTCTGTAGGCCAGTGTTGGAGCCAATGACAATCATTGACAAACAAACAACAATACAATAATTTTCTTTCTGTAGTATGACAAGGCTTATTTTGGTTGATTTGACTGTTATTCATACTGATATATCATTTGTTGTTTTTCTCTTAAAAAAAACAAAACAAACAAACAAAAAAACATCACCAAAGAACTACCACACAAACCAATGTAATACAAATTAAAAAAAAAAAGCCCCAACCAAACAACAGATAGGTAGGATTTCATCTTTGTCTCTCCTCAGGATAAAAAAGTGATTTACTTGAATTCATTGCTTCTATTTTGCATTTCTTATATTAAAACTTCAGGGTTTTTTTTTCCAGTTCATTTTGCAGACGTCCCTTTATATCTCATCCTCTTCAGGAGTAATATACTTGAGGCATCAGTAAGATAGCCCTTCTTGTCTCCCAGATTCTTCAGTTCTTTGCATGGCATGAGTAATTAACAAGCTACCTGATGCACTTAAGTAACTTGATGTTGGTGAATCATGAGATAGAGGTCAAGAAGTTGTTTTATCTTCACAGGAAGCAAATCTATATTGCTGCAAGTGTTGGAGTTGCTTTCTGAGCTCTTAGCCACTGACTGCAAAGCTCAAAATCAACCCCAAAAGCTTTTTTCACAAAGACATGTGAGAGCTGCCTTTGTAAACCCGGTGATTGCTTCTCATAAGAATGTGGTTATTGTTTCTCTGCCCAGATAAGTTGGTAAGAATAATTTCTATGAAGGAGGTAACCTCAAAGTGTTGGTAATTTGAGAGCCAGCTTCTGCTCACCTCTTGAGAGCAGAAAGGTCTCCACTCAGTAACAGTGCTGCTTTGTGTTTGTTCTATCTGTTGGTTTGTTGGGTTTTGGTTTGTTTTTGTTTTTAATTTCAGTAGCCTGAGGAAGGTCTTCAACTCTGAGAGATTTTCCCCAGGTTTACAGAATTGATATTCAGCTATTCAGTATTAAAACTGTGATTGGAAGGGACTTTTTACTGGGATGTAGTGTTTTTATTCCCTCATCACTGAAGAATGGAAAAGGGGAAAAATACATGTGTTTGGAGTTTTTGACAGATTAAGTGGTGTTTCATTTAAGAAACAGATCTTATAAATGGGATGAAACCCAAGGATTTTTTTAATAGAATCATTAGGTACTAAAAAAAGAGTTTATTTACTTTTTCATTCATTTAGTGACTGAAAATTGCTGTTCAGGGGGATATGAATCCTCATGGCTAAGTGGTGAACCAAAAGACCTTTTCCTAGTAGGGCTAAGCTCTAGCCTCCTATCCACAGAGTGCAGTCGGTGGTGCTGTTTGTGGTAGAGGACATCCCTCTGAGGAAGCAGATTTTGAAGAACTGTTAGTGCCTATGTAGATTTTATTTTATTTTTTTTAATGCAGAAAGTGGGAGAGGCTATTGTTTCATAGCCAAAGCAGATCTGTTTTGAGATTTGTTATTTTCACATATTGTTTTAAGTTATCTCTTTTCTTTTTGCCTGTCTTCCTTGAGACCATCTGTAGTTGAGCTGACCTTTAAAATTTTTCTTAACCAGTATGTCTCCTATGAAAGAGGTTAGTGACTTGACAGCTCTGCCCTTTTGACCGAACCTTTCTGTCCTCTCCAGGCAGTATATGTACTTTATAAAGTCATCCTTTCTTCTGCAACTTAATGTTACGTTCTTCCTTTTGTGATTCCAATAAAACTAGGTAAAACATAAGATTGGTCTGGTAGGAGGAAATGCTTGTCTGAAAAAGGAAATTAAGCTTTGCAGTTATTAATTTCGGTATTCTATTTTAAAAAATGAACCTACTATATATTTAAGAGCTCTTTGACCTGCAAATTTATGGAAGTCCTGTGAAAGAACTGCCATGCACTGACCCACTGAAGGCGTGTACAGTGTACTATACTTTGTAACTGCTAGTAGTGACAACTGTTAAAGAAAGAGGCTGCAATTCCACAGACACCAGAAATGGGAGGATATGACTTCCTTTTCCTCTCATCCTTCCTTCCCTGATGCTCTTATTTACACTACCTCATCTCCTTCCCTTGCCCCAGATTTGACACTGAGCGATAAAACCCACAAAACTTCTATTCTGCGGCTCATTCTGTATTATTTGGGTGAATTGTGTAGGCTTGGGGGGGGGGTGTGTGGTGTCTGATGTGTGCTTATGTATGGCAGGGGAATTGTAGTTAAGACCTGGAGGCTGAAGAGAAATCAAGAATGCACCCATTAGTAGTTAATGGATTATTCAGATCTATTTGCCTGAGCAATTGGACAGATACCTTAGGGTAGTTGTCTTTCTCGCTGCCTGTGCTGTAGGAGCTTCCTGGGCTTGAAGATATATGGACATCATGACAGTTAACTCTCGGTGCTTCCATTGGCCAGGACCATCCCTTGTTGTTCTCATTCTGAATTTGTCTTTATGCCACTTTCAGAAGAATTAACTGGAACTCCCTGGATTGTCTAAGATCTTGGTTTTGTTAATTGTTGTCGTGATTAGTTTAATTTTCTCCCTTTCATAACAGTCCTTAACAAGATCTCTTTGGATACAGTGAATGTTAATGTTTTCAAAGATTATTGCAAATATAGTTTTGAGATCTTGTCTTGGTGATACTAAGTGTTGCCTGTCTTACGTTCTTGTCTTCAGTGCCATCTAAGCATTTCTGAATAAAAGTCGTTTCCACCCCAACCCCCATAATTGGAATTTTTTTGAAAATTATTTTCCAAATCCTTACTTGAACAGTATTCTCTTTAATTTGGTATGTTATGTCTTCTTTTCTTTTAGTTGTGTAATGAGTGGCATACACTTAATCTTGGTTTCTGCATATGCAATACTTAACTTGAATATAAATTGAATGAGTGATGTAATAGTATGAGTTAAAGATAGGAGAAGAAGTGATGACTGTATGACTAACTTGTCTCCTCCACCCACCCATATTATCTTTTTCCATCTTCCTTCAGTCCTTCTGCTACAAGGAAATTGTTTCTATTTTAGAGAGTTGTGCTAGAGCAGTAGGAGAAGAAAGTAGTGGGGAGAGAATAGAGAGCTGTGTTGATCATGCTGATGTAGTTAGTTACGTCTGATTGGTGAAAGGGTCCATTCATGGACTGTCATTGTTACTCTCCTGCATATAGTCAGGTGAAGAGGTTGCAGATAAGTTTGAAGTCTGCCATCTGGTCTGGTACAGTACAGGATCACCGCCATTCCCTCCGAACATGCTGGAGTTCTTTATGTCTTTAACCCAGCTTGCGCAGCTAATGAGATTCTAATGTACATACACAGAGGTAATGCGTGAGTTAGCAGTTGGTAATGCTACATGATTTTACTTATTTATTCCTTCATCCACTTTTACTTAAATTCATTTAGTTGTAGACTCAATGTAGAAGTGCCGAAAAGTCATGACAGGGAACTGATTGCCCGTGCATTAAAACTACAGGCTCTTTGCTTCACTTGGCAGAGAAGGTGGCAGTATAGAGTAAACGTTTTTGGGAAAACGGGCAATTTTGGTGCATGACAGTATTGGTTGTAATATAAATTCAGCACATACAGTCAAATCTGTATTGGCTAATAAATCCTGTGGCATTAAGTGGAAATCTGAAAATGGATGTAAGGAAAGACAAAGTTTATGTTCCATCACAATTGTGCTTGGTTCTCATATGGATGTGTTGTCACTATAATAATGCTTGCTATGCAGTGTCATCATACAGAAGCTTTTCTACCTATCTGAGATTGTTGTAGGTTATGTTTTCTGTGTGATACTAAATGTTACACTTTATGAAAATGCAGTTAGCTGTTTCTGTATGCAGAGAAATCAACCCATAATATATCTTTGGGTAGACATTAGTATCTGAAAAGAGTTGGATTACTGAACTTCACATATTTGTAGGTGATTTAAGGAACAGCTGCAGTCTATTTTAGCATTTGGAGGAAAAGAGCATTATTGGCTCTTGTATTTTGGAAGCTTAAGTTTTGAGCAGTATCCTTATGTTCCATGTTTTGTTTGGTTAGCAGATGCAAGGGATGTTAGTCTTTGATTTGTGAGAGTATCATAGAATCGTTTTGGTTGGAAGAGACTTTTAAGATCATCAAGTCTGATCATTAACCCAGCACTGCCATGTCACCTCTAAGCTATGTCACTAAGCATGGTGACTCGACCACTTCCCTGGTCAGCCTGTTCCACTGCTTTACAACCTTCTCGGTGAATAAATTTTTCCTAATGCCCAATCTAAACCTCTCCTGGTGCAATTTGAGGCCATTTCCTCTTGTTCTGCGGCTTGTTACTTTGGGAGAAGAGACTGACCCCCACCTAGCTACAGCTTTCTTTCAGGTAGTTGTGGAGAGCAATAAGGTTTCCCCTAATCCTCCTTTTCTCCAGGGTAAACAATCCCAGTCCCCTCAGCCACCCCTCTTACGAATTTTTCTCCAGACCCTCACCAGCGCTTTTGTCATTCTTTCAACATGCTCCAGCACCACAATGTCCTTGGAGTGAGAAACCCAAAACTGAACACAGTATTTGAGGGGTTGTTGTGACCCAAGTGCAGGACCCATCAGTTGGCCTTGTTGAATCTCATACCACTGTCCTCAGTCCATTGATTCTGCCTGTCTAGATCCTTCTGCAGAGCCTTCCTACCCTTAAGCAGATCAACACTCCTGCCTAACTTGGTGTCATCTGCAAGCTTACTGACGGTGCCCTGAAGCTGGGAGTCTTAGATAAGTCAAACAAGGCCTGACATGTCTTTTTGTGTTTCTTCTAAATACTCTAAAAAAAAAACCAAACTAATGTTCTACTAGTTCTATTATGTCCTTAGTTTTGTACACAAAGTATATATACTGAAGTGTTTCCAGTTATCCTTTTCCTAAGCTGAAAATAGTAGATGGAAGGACTTAACTTAAAACTCACACCATCTCTTCCTCTTTTTTTTTTTCCAATTATTAGTGACAAAGTGTTTTTTAATAAGTCAACAGTAAAGGAAGATATTAGCTATTTATCATCTTGAAGCTTTACTTTGGCTTCCGTTATTATTGTCATAAGAAGTGTGAGCTGTCTAGTTTTAAGTGTTCTTGAAACACATGTAAAATGACTCTTCACTTGCCAGGTTTTTGGAGGCTTTCAAAACATTCTCTGTGATAAACATGCCAGTTTATGAAATTTAAATAATGTTTATGCACTTTGGTAATCAAATGTTCTTGGTTACTCATCGTGACGTTTACATATGACAGTAAAACATTTTTTGTCATATGACGCAGTAGAATGCAAAGACTATACTAATACACTCTTCCCAGTACCTGCAAAGCTAGCACCTAAGTTGTTGGGTTTTTTTTTTTCCATATATTTATGGAATCTGCAAAGCAGATGACGGGAAGGGATTATTGGTATGGGGTTTTTTGTATGAATTTTGAATTGCAATCTAAGGGAGATACTCTAGAAGTTTAAATTACTACACATGCCTGGAATGGTAAGTTTTAAAAATTGTAGTATATGTATTTGAAATAAATGAAAGGGAAATGAGAACCAAAATATTATCTCTGTATTGCTAAATCTTTCTCTGTTAAGTGTATCTCATGTATTTCATAGCCATGTATTTAAATTTTATCATGTAACATTTTTCCACGTAGGAGGTCGCTAATTTAAGTATAGCAAGAACCATAAAACATGGAAAATTGTATTTATTCTTTGAGATTGCCTGTCACCTTTGCCTTGTGCTAATCAGCAATTTTAAAAGTTCTCTCCCCTGAAGGAAAGTGGAAATGGATGGTATGATACATCTTGTTTGACACAACTGTCTGGTAAAGCTGGTATCAACGGAAAAATTACAGTTATGGTATATTTTGTTACCTTAGGTAGGAACACTGAAGGCATTGTCTGTGCCTAAACACTGTTCTTACTGGTAGTTCTGTCATGTTGGAGTCTTTTGTGGAAAAGCAACTGAATGACTCAAAGTCTACTATCCTAAATGCATTTATCTACAGTTAAGAACTGCTTCTTCAGAAATTTTTCTGGTAGCTGCTTGCATGTGGCAGTAGTGAAATGACTCTCTCCAGCAAAGTCATACTATATCAGTTAGAATGTTCCCACAGTGTGGTTGGCCTTTGTTCCATTGTGTTCTTCTGGAGATACCAAACACTTAATGGTTTCTATTTTCCAGCTGTTCTGACTTTTTAAGATGAAGGCTTACAGTTCAAGGTTCATCAGCCTTCACTTTCCAGCTGCAGTAGAATCGTGCCTGCTAGAAGATAAGAATGTGAGCTGGTGGCAGTGGTAGTCAGCTGAGCTAGTACCATCTTAAAATGGTTAGACTTTTCTGTGTGTTTGTACATGTGGTGATCTGATTAGGAACACTAACAGTAGAAGAGTTGCTGATGGAAGCTGTCTTCAGTCCAGTGCCCCTTTTTATCCTTTCAGCTTCCCCTTCTGCCACTCTTCATGCATTGATTAGAGAAGTTTCTACCACAGACTTCATGGGTTACAGAAGACAGTTTGAATTGGGTGCTGCATAAATAATCCCATATTAAAATAAATCTCACTGCTTTCATGCTGGTTCCACAGAACTTCAGAAGAATAGTTGTGTTTATGATAGGATTCATTGAGAAAAAAATTTTATCATTGATCCAGACAATCTTAAGAATATGGTTGCCCAGAGTCTGGAACTCTTACTGGATTCATCTGGAAGAGACAAAATACCATAGATCAATGACCAAGGGAATCTAGGCAACATACCTCTTGGAAGAAGCAGTCTTGCTCCAAGCCACTGGACCTGAGTTGAGAAATGAGAATTCTTGGCTTATGATGTTAAAAAATTTTGTCAAAAGCACTGCAGGGAGTTGTAGGCTTTGGTTGCAGTTTCCAGCAAAAATGTCACTCTAAAAGTTGTGGTAACTTAATGGAGCTTATAAAGCAGTCAATTTCTTTGTAGATACCAGTTCGCTTAAAACCAAGACACGTTCCTTTACTTTTTCTGTAATAGCTAATCAGATTAGAGAAGAGAAATACTACATCTGTATGACATTAGCAACAGATTACCTTTTTCTCATTACGTCAAGTTCCCAAAAATCAAATTTGTAACAGATGACAAAAATTAAAAACACAGCAGCTGATTGTGGAACATTAAATTCTTAAGAGGAGAAGAGAATTTATGCAGTTTCCTTCAGCTGCATATACTTCTAGCTCATGGGATGAAAACTAGAATTTACCAGGTTTGTAAAGGAGTTTTAACTCAAAAAATGGGACTTTATGTTCTGCCAGGTCTTCATTTTTAGTTAACCAAATTTTCAGCCTTGGTTACAGTTTCCTGTGTTGGACATTCATTAGTCTCATGTTTGTAAAAGTGATTCAGTATTTCAGACCAGCCACATCACTGGTTTGCTTTATGAATGCAGGTTTTATTTTCTTCATATTACTTACATGCTTTTAATCAAAAGGGTAGGTTTGTGACTTTTAACTCCCCAGCTGTGTGTAACTTTTCTTCTAGTGATTGACCTTTGGATAATTCGATGTCTACAGTAACTTTTCAGAGGCTATTTCATAGTTTAGAACTTAACAGACATAAGCAAGTGTTATTTAATACAGTTACTACTTCATGTAAAAGACAGCAGATTCAAAGAAAGTTAAAGCTGTATGTACTTTTATTCCTTAGTTTTTTGTTTCTTCTTTTGCTTTGATGTCACATTTTCTGTGCTGCTGGTAGAGCCCTTCACAGGATGAAGTATCTGATATTCTTTCTCTAAATAATACAGTTAAGCATTAATTAGTCTTAAGTTCCATTTTTGTGGTTTTTTTGTTGTTGTTTTTGTTAATTTGTTTGTTTTTCATTCCTTCTTTCAGTCTTCCCCTTATGAATCTTTTTTTGGAGAGAGCGGACAGACATTTTCCATGAAATTGTGCTACATTCTATTTATTTGTTCCTGGTTTTTTGTTTGGTTGTTTTGTTCTCCTCCATGCAGACAAACTTTGAGATTTCATTTCTGGTTATGCTAATTTAGGTCCATGCTACTGCTGAGCTGGGCAGTCTTGCCTCATCTTATATTGACAATAGTGTTTGTACAGCTTTTTGGAATTGGATCAGCTTGTCGTCACCCTGAAAAATGATCCTTCTCAATTAGTTGTTCATTGATCCACTGGATCGCATGATTAAAATTGCTGCTGTCCATGCAGAAGGATGTGAGAGCACATGGTTGAGGGGAGGTCAGGACTATCTTTTTCTTGTGGCTATTTACTCTTAAATTTCTTAAAACCAGAAGTGAAACTAAGCTTGAACTGCAACGCTTACTAGATTTTGCAATCTGTTCTGTCCTACCGTATCACAAAGAATTTGTGTTCAACAGGGAAGCATTACAACCTGACCTGGGAGGTTCATTTGCTAGAGAATAGTGTCTCTCAAGCACGTTTCTTAATTTGAAATGTCCACAGACATGTTTCTTAAATTTAAGTGAATTTTAATAGGTTTACCGTGTAACTCTCAGAAGTGGTGTGAAGTTCTAAGCATCCATAGTAGTTATTAATTTACAGCAAGTATTTCTTTCTTCTCTTTTAATAAAAAAAACTAACAGCTTGCAAAGTCAAAAACTTAAGAGTTAGGAATTTCCAGTTGCCTGCAGTGAAATACTTGCATGAGTTCCAGGAGGGGTGTTGGTCATTTGGGAGCACAGAGCTGATCTGATAGCTCCAGTTTCTCAATCCCTGTGTCTGGCTTCAATATGCTCTGCAGCAGCCAGGCATTGCAATTTAAAGACAACTGCTGTACTCTTCTGCCGTGGACCAAGCATTCTCAAACCTGGCCAATCTTTTCTTCAATGTTAGTAGTGTGCAGTCCAGTTGGAGGACTGGGTAGTGCTCTGTGAGATGATGCAGCCTTGAGGACTTTTTTTTTTTAATGCTGATGTTCCAGACTTCACTGAGACTTTAGGGACTACAGCTTTAATTCTAAAGGTTTATGCTCAGACAGATTTGGGTAACTTCCTGTGGGACACCATGAAGCAAGTCTTTGAGGATGCCCCTGCCAACAGGCTATGGTCAGATGTGCAGACGTCTTTTAAAGAAAACACCTATATTTTAAAAGAAGAACCTTCCTTTCCTGTCTTGAAAATACTTCATCAAAAGTAAATGACTAGTAATCATCTTGTAACAGTAACCCATTATTGTGGTTTAAGCCCACCCAGGCAGCAACAAAGCACCATGCGGCCCCTCACTTACTCCTACCCACTTCCAGCGGGATGGGGAGGAAAAAAAATGCAACAAAAGGCTTAAGAGTCAGTGAAAGGAGCGGGAGGCCTTAATCAACAGTTAGAGTCACGGGGAAAAGACGGACTTGACTTGAGGAAACAAAATTATTTTAAGTAAAACCACCACCAGTTCACCAACTGAATCAAACTATGACAGTGATAAATGCAACCAGATCTTTAATACACCTTGCACCAACCTCTCCCTTCTTCCCAGCCCCAGCTCTGCTATCTCCTCCCCTCCAGGGAATGGAGGTTGCAGTCAGTCCTAGGCCATTCCATGTTTTTGATGCCATTCCTTCCTTCCCACTCATCCCAGTCCTCCTCTGGGGCAATGTGGCATCTTTCACATGGGACACAGTTCTCCATGAACTTTTACCCAGTGTAAGTCCCTTCTGTGGGCTGTAATCCACCCAGAGATGGATTGATTCAGTGCAGGCCTCCCTCACAGTCATAGCCTTATTTGGCATCACTGGGGTCATTCCCAGGCTACAGATGGGGTTCTTCACCATTGATCTCTAAGGGCAGCAAAGGCTCATTCAGCCTGACATCTCTCCACAGGCTGAAGGAGAATGGCTGTCTTAGCATGCCTCTTCTGCTCCTTTCTCACTGAACTTGGTGTCCACACGGTTGTCTTTCTGGCATCCCACTCATCTCAAAAGCAAAAGAACTCATGATTGAAAAAAAAACTTGCCCAACAGGTTTTCCTCTCTTAAAATGTGTTCTCAGAGGTACCGATTGGCTCAGCCTTGGCCAGAGGCAGATCTGACTTGGAGCCAGGGAAGCTTCTTGAAGCTTCTTGCAGGAACCATACCAGGAGTCCTCCCTCTGCTACCAAGACCCCACCAGGCACAAGCCCAATACACTAGTCATGGGAAATTTCTGTCTTAGTGGTTATACCTTGACAAAACTTTTATAAGCAACTTAAAACTTACCTTGTGTGTGGAAATACCAGGCAGCTCTGTAAACTAATATTGCTGCTTCAGTTTTTAAGTGTCTGTTTTCCTTTTCTGAGGTTTTTATAAGAATAAACTGTAACTCCTTTTGCATTTGTCAATCCTTAACTGTGTAACGTGGTTGCTAAAATTAACATGTCTGAAACATGCCTCTATATCGTTGAAGAAAAAGGAGCAAGTATTGCATGGCACACTGGAAATCTTAGGCACTCTGCTTTTTAGTAGCATAACACTAATTTATTTTAAAATTAATTACAGTATGAGGGCACTCAGAAATATAAAATAGCATGACCAACTGGAAATAATATTGATCTCTACTAAATGGACGTTCTTCTTACATATACTTGATAATTGTCACCAGGGTATTACCTTATTTACTGGTATGGTGGAACTGACATGGGAAGCAGATAAGCTCGTGTAAAGTGGCAGTATGGTTTTTTTTTCTGTTCGTAATATTTAGAAAATTAAACTCCTGAGTTGGCTTAGTGACCAAGTGGCTGTGCAAAGAGAAAGTTACCTGGGTTTATTTTCTGCTTTGTTTCAACAAAGGCAGAACTGCAGATGTTTTGCTGCAGTGCCTTTATCTGAGATTATTGACTGTTTCCCCTCATACTGTGGTCAAAAACATACTTGTGTCCTATCTCCTTCTCCCTTCCCATAGGAGAGAACCTGAATCTCATCTTGTCTGTCATCAATCATTTGTCCATAAGAAATTTGGATGAAGGACATTGCCTACTTCTTAATCTAGTTTTATTGCCTTTGCTTAAGTTGTCATCACTGCTTCTTTCTTGACTCTTCTGAGTGATAATAAAGCCTTTCTTTCTCCTCCTTCCCTTTCTCCTCTTCCCCTTTTGCATCCTTCCCTCCTCATTTTCCTTCATTTTTATTGTTTCTATGGGACATTCCATCAAACAGTCCAAACATCCCATTAACTTACCAGAAGAGGAAGCTGAATTGACTCCTGTAAGTTATTATGACTTGTTTATATGTCTTCTGTTTGTCAGTAGTTGTATCAGTTTACCTGTGCATAAAAATCACACTATTGACTTGAGATTAATTCATTAATATCTCAACAGTGCAGTAAGGTGACAATGTGTATCATTACAGTCAAGATTTTTTGTTGTCTTTAACCTATGTACTGAGTTGATAATTGCCTGTTTTCTAGTTATTAATTGGTCAAGGCTACTTAAAATACCTGTAAATTTGTATGAAGCATAATTGCTCTTGGCAGTCATAGAATCATTTAGGTTAGAAAAAACTCTTAAGATCAAGTTTAATCATAAGCTTAACATCACCAAGTCCACCACTAAAGCATGTTCCTAAGCAACATGTCTTTTAAATACCTCCAAGACTGGTGACTTAATTCCCTGGGCTACCTGGTCCAGTGCTTTGCAGCCCTTTCTGTGAAGAAATTTTTCCTAATGCCCAATCTAAACCTCCCTTGGTGCCACTCAGGGCTCTTTCCTCTTGTCCTACTGCTTGTTACTTAGAAGAACAGACTAACCCGTACCTATCTACAACCTCCTTTTGGGTAGTTGTAAAGAGAGATAAGGTCTCCCCTGAGTCTCCCTTTCTCCAGACTAGGTAACCACCATTGTAAAGAGGAGCAAAAACCACTTTGTTTAAAGTACATGTTCATCATTTTGCATCATGTGCTCTTATAATTTCTATATGAATACATCATCTCAAAGAGTTTGCAAAGAAAAATTTCCATTCTCCACCTTTGTTCTTGTTTAGGACAAAATTTCAAAAGTTATGTTTAAACTGGTTTTAATTATTGAGTTTTCTGTTGAAAATAGTGGATTCTAATTCTTTAAGCTGGCGTAGAGAATTAAGCATACTGATGCAGTTTGATGTGAAACCTAAAGTAGTTGCCTTTCCAAGAGTTTTGCAGTCTTAGAGCTCTCTATTGGATACTGCTTACTCAGTTTCCCCCATTTTAGTTTGTTTCTTAGGGACAGAAGGAACCTTGTAAAAAATATTTTTTGTAATGTGTTTCAACTGTCATATCAAATTAAAAGAGTAGTGGCAGAAGAGTGCCACCAGCTGGTTTAATTCGATGTGTGTATTAATGTTAGAGTTTTGCAAGAAATGTGGCAAGATATTTATGTACACAAGTCATGAATCGGTGTCATTTCAACTTTTCTTTTTTCATGTGCCAAAGTAAATTATGCTGTTGTGCATAATACTTAACCAGAAAAGAGTTTTTCTATTTGACATATTTAAGGCATTAGAACAGTAAGATAAAATGCCTTAGAAGATTGCCAGGTCATTTTCTTCTAACACTTCCCACACAGTTTTTGTTCTTTATTTATAAATTGTCAGTGTAAGGAATGTATTTGTCACCTTTTATACTGTATTGGTTTAAAACCCTGCATGTATATATTCGGAGCCCTTAACTTAAAATTAGAGGAACTGCATACAACTCTGTCTCTCAGTGACAAGGTTGAATCTTTCTAAATTTATCTCACATCTGTACTAAGTGATAATCAGGTGTGTTAACAAGAAAATGAATCTATGTTTGATATGGGCATGACTGTTAAGGTTTTGCGAAAATGAGCAAGTAGAATTGGAAGAAATGAGGCGATGTATGTAGTGTGTCACATGTGAACTTGTGGCCTGCTACAGTTGCAGGATGGGCTACACGGTCTGCATCCTTCAGAACCTAGCTAGACAGCTGAGCTTTTATCACCTCTTCTAAAAGGATCATTACTTATTAAAATCCACCCATCAGTTCCTGTCTGGGAAAAAAAAAATATATGCTCAATAATTCAAAATTAGTTTAGAAATAATTTCATAGAATCATAGAATGGTAGAGGTTGGAATGGACTTCTGGAAATAGTGCCACTCCCCTGCCAGAGCAGGACCACCTAGAGGAAGCCACACAGGAACATAACCAGGTGGGTTTTGAAAGTCTCTAGCAAAGGAGACTCCACAACTTCTCTGGGCAGCCTCTTCCAGTGCTCCAGCACCCTCCCAGCAAAGAATTTTTTCCTGATGTTGAGGTGGAACTTCCTGTGTTCCAGTTTGTGACTCACTCCCTCATCTTGTCACAGGGCACCACTGAAAAGAGTCTGGCCCCTTCTACTGGTCACCCACCCTTCAGATGTTTGTAGGCATTAATAAGATCCCCTCTCAGTCTCTTCTTCTGCAGGCTAAACAACCCCAGGACTCAGCCTTCCAGTCCTTTTATCATCTCTGTAGCTTTCCCTTGGACTCTCTCTAGTATTTCCCTGTCCCTCTTCAACACGTTGGTTTTTTGGTGTTGTTTTGGGTTGTTGTGTTGGTTTTGTTTTGTTTTTTAAACTTGTTGTTCCCAAGACCTCAGAACCTCAAGGATTAAAATAAACTAAACTGAAGTGAACTTAAAACCCACTGACCTTTTCATAAAGGAGCTAACAAGAATAATAGGAGAGAAAATCTTGAGCTTTTGGGATGTAGAGCATTACTTGTCATTTATTATAGTGCAACCAATTATGTTCTGAAAACCTGAAAGGTATTTTCATTTTCCTGCTAGTCCATTTGTTCAATCATGTTTAGGAATCATGTTTTATAGATGCAGGATTGGTGATGGGTATAAAAATGTTTCAGCATTCTAAAAACTCTGACATAAGCAGCTACTTTGTATTTAAGAGGAGTAGCGTGTTGAGAGATCTTTGAAAAGACTGTGAATGGTGTATTCAACAGCTGGTCCATGAACCTCTGGTACTTAGGCCTGACGATAATGTATGTTACATTCCTGTCTTCAAAGAAAGGATTAATTTGGAACAAGACT
>VWZY01008407.1:959152-994055 GCA_013399075.1 Chloroceryle aenea
AACATCAAGGCTAGCTGTCTTTGCTGAATGTACTACACATAAAAGTAGGATGGGGGGTTTGTTTTGGTGTTTTCATTTGTTTAGTTTGGTTTTGGTTTTGTGGTTGGTTTTTTTTTTGGTTTTGTCCTAACAGCATCTACAATTTTTAAATGTTAATGTTAATTTTACTCAACTCTAGTTTTCTAACTTGTAGTTATCCATATCAGCCAAAGTTTGTTATGGAAACATTATTAGGCTTACTTATATACTTTTTTGTTAGTTCTGATATTTTGATCTTTATACCCTGTTTCTTAATGCAAAAATTTTTCTATACTTCTCTGCCCAGCTTTTTTGTCATCCCTTGAGAAAGGCATACTTTTAATCTTGTAGAATGTTAATGTCTTGATCAGCATATCTTTTCTAGTATTCAGACAATTTTTTTAAAAAATGACACTTTTAACTTCCATAGTTTCCCATGTGACTTGAAATAGTTACTGCTGGGAGTTACAGTAGAAGAGAGTCCAGAATGGTTATCGTTGCAATGTCTGCTTTCATACTTCTTGTATAAATGGAGTTTAAAAGATAACTTTCCAATTTTTTTGATAGTTTTGGTTTGTTTTTTTTCCTCTCTTTAGATCTTTTGAAGTAAATTGAGTTCGTGAAATTTAATTCCAAGTCTGCCTCATATTGTGAGGTAGAACTAAAACATAATTGAATAGCTGTTTCTATATTGTGTGGGGGGAAAAAAAAAAAGGCACCATTTTGGCATGAAGAGAAGTTGCAAGTGTATTTCTTGATGGTAGTCTTAATACTTCGTATTTATTTTTAGGGAAGGAACTGTGTCTTCTGAACATTATAAAGAAACAAAGTTAGTGAAGTTCAGCCTCCAGCATGGCTAGTGTAGTGTTATGGCCTGGGTTACTACTGTGAAGTCTTGTAGCACAGTTCTTATGTCCAGGTTGTTCACTTAAACAGTTTCTGTGGAAGTGCAAATCACAGGTTTTGATGACATGACAAGGAGAAAAAATTCTTATTGTCTCTTAAGAATCCTCTTAAAGCCCTATCACAATGTTTCTTTTCCTACATACTCACAAGGCTGTGGCATTTTGAGTACTGCCAGGGTAGTGGTGGTTTTAGATTAACGGGGAATCCTAAGTGGAGTCTGGCTCTGCATTCATCATGTAAAATATTAAAGTAGAAAGTAGAAATGTTGAGTTTTTTCATTTGCACTGCATTTGCATTAGGCATTTTATATAAAAACTTATGAAAAGGTATGGCTGTAACTGATGAATACAGCTTTGAAAAACCTAGTAGAAGTAAAGAGTTATAGCTAGGTTTGGTTGGACTGTCCACATGTTATGTATTGTATGGGTTTGGGCTGTTTAAGTGCTGGCCTAAAATGTGTGATCGTTCAAAGAATCTGCTAAATGAATTGGGGATTGGCTTACTCATGCTGAATAAGCTTTACTGAGTATTTTAATGAATACAGCAATTAGATAGTCTTCCAACACTGTTACAACTCAATTCTTTTATAACTTCATGCTTAGTATAAAGAACTGTACGTTTATGCCTTCTCTGAAGCTTTTGTCAAATTTTGATTCTCTCATGGTGTTTCAAACTACTTTTACCTTCCAATGATGTTTTAATATTCTGGTTGCATGACAATTTAAAAGAAAAAAGTAAACTGAAAATACCTGTTATGTGAAATGACAGCCTTGTAGTGTGGAAACAGTCAGCTTATTGCAACAGGATAAAAAAAATACATGGTGCTGGGGAGGTAGGGGGAATGAGGCATAATGACTTCGTGTAGCTGAAATTGCTTTTATATCCTAAATGAACCTAAGATGATGCATTGGGGAAGAGATGACTTCGTTGCTAGGGCATGAGTTCTCAATGTTGTTATGGGTGCAGGTGGAAGGAGAGCAGGTGCTTTTCATGGTGGAAGATTAGAAATACTTACATAGGAGTAATTAATGTTTTGATTTTGTTTTCCCAGATAATGTCGGTGGGTTTTTTTAGTCTGGGGAAATATTTTGGACATCTGTATCTGTTCACCTGAAAGTTTGATGTTTGAGTCTTTCCTCTGAAATAGATAAAAGCTTTAAAACTATGGATTGTGAAAGAGTAACCCATTGTTCTAAAATTAAACTTTTTATTTTTTTTCTTATGGTTTGTGCAGGTCAAATACTTAAGTAATGTTATGTATTTAAAGTTGCTGTTTAGCCAGGCTTATAATTCCTTGAACTTGGGCTTTCCTATTACTTTACTGCTTCTACTCAATATAACTTTAGCATATCTGCAGTACTGCAGAGCATGTTATGCAATAGGAAGAAGCTATGCACAACAGGTAAAGAACTGTTTTCTTCCTCTTTGTAGACATGTTTCTCCAGCTCAAATTCACATAGGTAATTGTCATCCCACTGTTATTTCACATTTTACTGGCCAACACTCATTCCCATGAAATACCATCATTCTTGATTTCCAGAATAACTTTCCTGTGGTTACCTGCTTTCATATTTTGCTACAGGTCTGGAAAGCCTCATTAGCAAAGTCCCTGGTGATTTTAGTTCTCTAAGAAATATATGGCATTCCCATTTCTGGGTAGCATAAAAGTTCCTTAGAGGAGAAAAGTTCCACTGCACTTCAATGCCAAAAGGCAGCAGCCAAAATTACAAATGATAAGAAGAAGTTTAAACAATCTGCCTCAAGCTCTGCAGGAGAAATATTCTCTAGCAAATAGTATTTCCTTTAAGGAGACTTTCTGTATTCTCTCTATCTTGACACTATTGTTGATTGATAGGCTAAGGAGGGAAGGTGGCCAAACTCTTAAAGAAAGAGGCTATAATTGTACATTGTAACGTTCTTTCTACCGCACTGCTCCATTCACCAAGGAAATGTGGTCCATATTAATTGGAATCCATGCTGTCTGATAAGAATTCTATCAAGAAGCTCTTAAAATAATTTCCTTGAATTTGACTTTGGATTTCTGTGTATATTTTTGAGCTTTGGATTGAGCCAACCATTTTGTTCCAGAAGTACTGTAATAATATGTTGCAATAAGACCATTCTAAACTGACTTTGTGTGAAGTTATAGCTTCTGTGGAGGAAAGGATTCAATTCAGAATAAAAAAAAAAAAAAGGGCTTAAAAGAAATCTTAAAAAGAGGATCAGTCTGCCTTCAATTTAAGCTAAGCTGTATTTCCAGTAATGTTAGCATCATCTCAGGCTGAGTAAATGAACTGTTCTTTAAATGATAGCCTTTCTTAAGTATCACTGAAGGTGCAGGAGATCCTGAGTATGGAGAAAATGTAGAATGTATTAGTTCATTGGTCCTAAATGACATGATTATGTATGTCAGGAAGTGTGATCTGAGAATTCTGTACAACTGTAAACCATGCATGAGACCTTGCAATTATACCAGGTACTGCATCACAGAGCTCTCATCAGTGTATGGTTGAGGTGTGAAAAAATTGTTACTAGGCACCACTGCTGTCCTTGTAAAAACATAGGATGTGGACACATCAATTAATCTGTAGGCAGAAAAATCTTCATTCAATGTGTAGCATAGCCTTTGTCTATATTAGTGGCTAAGTACCAGGTGGAGCTTGGGCTGGAGCCTAGACTTTACTTCAGATGCTATGTGGAGTCTTTTCTGAGCTGTAACTTTTAAAGCCTGCTGGAGTTGTTTAATAACTCATCCTAGTGTGTGGCAGTCACATCAAGTAAACTCCCTCTGCAGGAAATGTATTCACCAAACTATTTGATACTGCCTTGTATGAAGTTCTAGACATGATCTCCATTTGTTTTTCACAATACTATCCCTTATTGTGGCTCTGAAGAAGAGATAGGGATTCTGTGTTGCTAATTATTAAGCAGAAGTGTAGTGTGCTGCTCAGTTGTCATGCCTTGTTCTGTAAAGCATTGAACCAATTGACACAAATAAGGCTGAGACATGCAGTCATGTGGCACAAAATTTGCAATGCAGTGGGTAGTACAGTAATTCTTAAGTGCCACAGTATGAGCCTCATTTCCTTAGCAGACTTGTGACTTTGTGGTTCTGTAAATTGCTGTAGGCTGATGGTTTTGTTGTTCTTCTATACCAGATGCTGGAGAAGATAATCGCTCTTACTGTCATTAACTTTGCCTTTTGAGAAGACTACCTCTACTGGTTGCTACTGATTTTATTTCCAATTTTAAACAGGTTAAAATAAAACGTATTTTCAGCTAATTTCTCTTCCAAGAGAAATGTGAGCATTTGCTTCTAACTACTTGGACTTACTATATAAGTCTTATTATATAATTCGGACTGTACAAGAGAAGAGAAACTTAAGTCTTTAAAAAAAAAAAAGTAACTCAGGTTTGGTTTACTATTATAGTAACATCTTTTTTCTTTAATTATTGAAGCAGCAGCCAGTGTAGTAATCATGAAATCAGTTCCTTGTCTCCAGGTTGACCTGTTTTTAGTGGTTTTATGTTTACATAATGGAAGTAGGATGTTCAGTTTTAGAAGACTGGACAAGATTTTGAAAAGCATTGTAAGTACATGTTTTCTTCCTTTTTATTTCTGCATGTCTTTTAAAAATAAGTTGTCTCTTGCAGAAAAGAAACCAGTAGCAGGTAAGCAAAACTTTTCCTAATTCTATTGTGTGATGTTTTGTACAGGGGAAGTTTTAAATAGTGTCCTCTATTAGCACAACTGCTTTTTTACTAGTGTGTTAGGCTCATAGTATTTGGAAATGTTCACATTTTTACAGGAGAGAAGTGATGATGTAGGTTGTTTGGTTGTTTGTTTTTTTTTTTTCTTAAACTCTGTTTTCTGTAATCAAGACGCTATAAAATTACTATACTGACTTCTTTTGACTTATGTTCTTTCTCTTTCTTTCTGCACAAGCACTCCTATTTGGACAGGGAAACCTCCCTCCTTCTGAGAAACATTGCAGGAAAGCCTTCTCATTTGCTGACCAAGGTGATGCTTCTTCCTTCCACCTGTATGTGACTATTTCTATGTAGAAAGAATGCTTTTGGTGTGTGCTATACTCCTCCACCCCTGCCTTTTTCAAGAACTTTTGCATTTATTTACATATTTATTTTTTTTCCTGATTGTCCAAGCTGCTTTTCAGGGCTAAATTTTATTGTTTGGTTTTGCAGATTTATCAGTTCTTGGCAAAAACGTTAATAGCCATGTCAGTAGGTAAAATGCCTTAGCTGAAAATGAAATGTTCCTGAGTTAAAAGTTCTTTTATTCCTATTCACATTCACTAGTTAAAAAAAAAAAAAAAAGAAAGAAAAAAGTCACAACCGTGGAAAAGATTCAGTACTTTTAAAAGGTCATAGTATCCTTAAATTAAGTTTACTTGCTGTATTGAAGATAAACTGTGGTAATGGTTTGGGTTTTTCTAACATTTTGAATGCTATCTTGCTGTAATGTGGGGAGAACTTTCTACTAAGACAGTGGTCTAATGAGCCAGGTACATACAAATCCAGATTGCAAATTCACTTTCTTTACAGGAAAGAGATCAGTAGTGTACTAAGAGCACAAATTGTTGTTCAGTTAAAGAGTTAAGTTTTCTGCACCTATTTCCTTTTGAAACTAGAGCAGAAGGGATGGAGCAAGCTATAAATCTTGACCAAAAACCAGGCTGGGATGAAGAATATACAGCTTCACATTGAGAAAATTTTGAACATTCAGTAGCTGAAGTGTCAGATACGTCTGATGCAACTACCTACTACAAACCACTCCTTGGGTTTATTTTTGTAAAATAGACACTCTAGAGGAGAAACCTAAGGCAAGCCTGAAGTGACAAAATGTACCATAGTGACTTCAAAACATTAAGGATGTTTTCTGGGCATCTGTAGTCTGTCTTTTCCAACAGAAGTTTAGAACTAGCTTGCTGCTTTGTCTTTTAACACCTTAATATATTTCTCAAAATACTCAGCATGCATCTTGACAATAAATTTATAGGCTGTCTTCTAGAGTCAAACCCAAGTAAGAATCTGCTGTTGTAATTTTGCTGAATTCACAAGGAATTCAAGTCTATACCTTTTTCTTTTCTCAGCTCCTTGTCCCACATTCCCACAAAGCAATCAGCCACCAAAACAACAAACCTTGCTTGATTGCAAACAGATTAACAATGGCTGCGGCACAAACAGAAATGATATTTTTTTCTCTTTCATCTCCATGTGTTTTCATATCCTCCCTTCTGGTTATTTATATATGGGATAAGTGTTGGCTACCATACAGAACTTAAATTAAAAAATGTGTTCGATACTATGTGTTACAGACTTGATGATCTTAAAGAACTTTTCCAACAATTCTGTGATTCTTTTAAGTCCATTGTGTTTGTGACCATGAATTACCTGATACCAGCGAGTCTGAAGTTAAGTGGTTGGATTTATGAATCTTTTATCTTGGCTTATTAGACTTTCTAGCCCTTTGAATCAGTTACTTTTGTTAAGCTTGCTGCTGTTCTGAGGATAATGTTTATTGTTAGCTCAGTTTAGGACTGTCTCAGTACAGCTGTGCCATCTACTTCTGAACTACTGAGCACACGCTGTCCTGTTGTGGATACTTACTGGATCTCCTCTGACTTCCTGCAGAGAGAATTATCTTTAGTAGAATTACAAAACTGAGATCCACTTTGCTGCTTAGATCTCTTCAGCTTACTATTACAATAAACTCCAGCGTGAGAGAAACAGTCCCAAGAAATGGGGGTTTTCCTTGCAATTCTAGCAAGGTGTTGGATCATTTAACTGTCGGATTATGTTGCAGCTCTATGGTCATGTCTTTTTCTTATTGTCTTTACTGTTTCTTGTGTTCTATCCCTTTACTTATCTACCTTTTAATATTGAGACTAGAGACACTTCAGGGGAATGATGACACCACTTTTATACTCTTGGTAATACGACTAATTGTAAGCATTCTGGTCACGGCCTAGACTTCTCTTGCATCACAGCCAGGCACAAAAGCAGTTCCTGTTGCAGCATAGGGCAGATCTCAGCACAGGTGATGATCTAGTCATTGTAGTTGTCTAAACATAATTTCATGTGTTACTGTTCACACAGCATTCAAACACATTTTTTGAAAACAAAAAGAAGTGAAAACATATCAGTGAAGTTATTGAATATTGAAAATAAAGCATTGTATCTTTAATGTCAAATTTCGAAGCTTGTTTCCCTATAGAGTTGGAGTTAAGCTGTGAAATGAATACTGAAAACTAAGCTTATGGATGTGAAATACAGAGCAAATGCAAATAATTTTGAGAATGTATTCAAGGCTCAAATACATCCCAGTTTAAGATAAGAAACTAGGAAATAGTAAAATCCATCATGTTACATTTCTATTTCTTCCACCATTCTGATGCATGCAAAGCTGAAACTACATTCAGGAATCCAGATGACGGTGATGTAATGCTTCAGATATGTATGTCAGCATCTGGAGAAAAGGAATTCTATTATGCCTTCTCTCCCCCAATGTCTAGTACTTCTTACTTTCTTTTGACTTGAAAAGCAAATATTCTTCTTATGAATGTTAATTCTCATGGTCTGTAAGTTTTGGTTACTACACACTGTAATCCTTTCACACCTTTGTTGTGAAGTTGGCTTCATGCATCTTAGGTCAGTTTGATTCAGATATGCTTATTCTTGAATGAAGCATAGATTTGAGATTTTTTTAATGGAGTTTGAAAATACAGCAATAGATTTCTAATCCAAAAAGGATGTGGCCACGGTCTGAGAATTCCAGCCTCCTACAGCTAGTTTGGAAGTTGTGATGGCCATATGTGGAAAGCACAAAAATGTTATAGGTGGGGGCTATATGTTACAGGTGGGCTGAGGCAGGGTTTTGCGCAACATTGAAAACTGTAATACAAATTATTTTTATTCAGCAAGCTTCTTTTGACTAATCTGCTGTAATTATTGTGATGTTTCTGTGTTGTTTTAATAACACTTTCAGCTTGGAAGGAATTATAGTAGGATTTTGGGGATACATTGCTAGACAAACAGCTCAGTTATCAGATATGTGTTTCTGCTCTGTTCCACATATAATTCAAGCTTTTTGTCCAGCTAAAACTCCTTACTGGTCTGTCCTAGTTCCTTGCGTTATGTTGTAGCTGAAACTTCCTTACTGTGCTTTCTAAGGCCTATTGTCCCTCCTGTTGTTTTGCCTTGTTTTGGTATTTTTGTTGTTTTGTGGTTATGTTTTGGTTTTTGTTTGTTTGTTTGTTTGGGCTGTTGTTGTTGTTTTCTCTTCTCTCTCTTGCTTTGTTTCTTGCTTTTTCCTAGTCCTGGATCTAGTATTTTTAATCCTATAACTATTCGCCTTAGTTAAACCCAGTGAGAAGCCTGGCCTAGAGCTGCTGCAATACAGGTCCTATTCAGAGGTAAGCAGGAAGATAATCTAGTACACATGGATTGTTCAAGGGATAAGGACCCAGTGAAATTCCTTGCAAAAGCATTTTGGTTTCTTTCATTCATCATTACTAGCTTTGTCAGATCTAGTTTGAGTAGTCTTTCGGGGGGGACAGCAGAATGTATGGCCCTGCTGAATAAGATTTTATTCTGCCATACTTTGAAGCATACCCTCAAAATGGCACACAGTCTAATTGCAGGCCATGAACCAGTGGTGCAGCACAGAGCTCAATATTGTGTCCAGTACTTTCCAACATTTTCATTAATGATCTGGACAGTGGGGCAAACACTAAATATAATTTCTGGCTCAGACTTGGACTAAGTCCCTCACCTCTGGCCCAAACCAAGAACTACTCCTCAGCACTGATCTCTTCGCTCCAGCTTGCCTTTGGTTGTCCAATTCCAGCACCACTTCAGTGTCCCCTCTAGATGCTCTTTTTTTGCTCAACCCTAATACTATAGACAAGCTTACCCTCATAGACAAGCTGTTGATGCATGGGATGGATAAGCAGTGAGGTGGACTGAAAAATGTCTGAATAGCTGGATGGAGAAGGGTGGTGCCAAGTCTAGTTGGAGGGTGGTAACTAGCAGTGTACCTCGGGTCAGTACTGGGTTCATTCCTCTTTAACATGTTCATTAGTGTTCTGGATAATAGGGCAGCGTGTGGCCTCAGCAAGTTTGCTGATGATTTCAAACTGGATAGAATAGCTGTGATCCCAGAGGGTTTTACTGCCATCCATAAGGACCTCAATAGGCTGGAGAACTGGACTGACAGGAACCTCATGAAAGTTCAGCAGAGGGAAGTGTGAAGTTCAGTACCTGTGGAGTAACAACCCCATGCATGAGTCCATACTGGGGACCACCCAGTTAGAAAGCAGCTTGGCAGAGAAGGTCATGGGGGGAGTCCCGGTGAACACCAAGTTGAACATGAGCCAGCAGTGTGCACTTGCAGCAGAGAAGATTAATGGTATCTTGGTATGCATTAAGCAAAGTATTGCCAGCAGGTCAAGAGGTGATCTTTCCCAGGGATCAGTACTGGGCCCGGTTCTTGTCAACATCTTTATCGATGATCCGGATGAGGAGATCGAGTCTACCGTTAGTAAATTTGCAGGTGACACTAAGCTGAGGGGAGAGTGGTGATCTGCTGGAGGGTAGGGAGATGCTGCAGAGGGACCTGGACAGGCTGATTCAATGGGCTGAGGCCAATAATATGAGCTTCAACAAGGCCTAGTGCAGAGTCCTATACTTTGGCCACAATAACCCCGTGCAACACTACAGACTGGGGGATGAGTGGCTGGAGAGTGGCCTGGCAGAGAGGGATCTGGGAGTACTGGTTGACAACTTGGTGAACATGATTTAGCAGTGTGCCCAGGTGGTGCAGAAGACCCATAGCATCTTGGCTTGTATCAGGAATAGTGTGGCCAGCAGGTCTAGGGATGTAATTATCCCTCTGTACTCGGCACTGGTGAGACCTCACCCCGAGTACTGTGTGCAGTTCTGGGCCACTCACTTCAAAAACAATATTGAGGTGCTGGAGCAGGCCCCGAGGAGAGCGATGAGACTGGTGAAGGGACTGGAGGGAAAGTCTTATGAAGAGAGGCTGAGGGAGCTGGGGTTGTTTGGCCTGGAGGAGACTCAAGGGGGGGACATTGTCACTCTCTACAACTACCTGAAAGGTTAGAGGCACTGGAATGGACTGCCCAGAGAGGTGGTGGAGTTGCTGTCCCTGGAGGTGTTTAAGGAAGGACTGGATGTGGCGCTTAGTGACATGGTCATGGCGTTGGGTCATAGGCTGGACTTGATGATCTTGAAGGTCTATTCCAGCCTCAGAAATTCTGTGTGATTCCCTTCTGCTCAGCACTAATGAGGCCACACCTGGAGTAGTGTTGAGTTCTGGGCTGCCTAGTACAAGAGAGATATAGAGCTACTGAAAAGAGTCCAGGAAAGGGCCACAAAGATGATGAAGGCTCTGGAGAAGATGTCTTTCCTGGTAGGAGAAACTGAGAGAGCTGGAAATGTTCAGCCTGTCAAAGAGAGTGCTCAGGGGGACCTCAGTGTGTAGAAATACCTAAAAAGAGGTGTAAAGACAATGTGACAGTGCTAGGCTCTTTTCAGTGGTGCCCAGTGACAGGACCAGAGGTGGTGGGCAAAAATTGAAACACAGGAGACTGTCTGAACATCAGGAAACCTTTACAGTGAAGGTGACAGCACTGCCACAGTTTGCACAGAGAGGTTATGGAGTCTCCATCTGCAGAGGTACTCTGAAACCATCTGGACATGGTCCTGGGCACCTGACTCTAGGTGGCTTTGCTTGAGCAGGGGAGTTGGACAAGATTACTCAGCCATTCTGTGAAAATTTGGAAAAATGGGTTTCCCAGAGATAGGGACCATATGCATGTTTTTGATATGAACAAACTTTTGCTTTTCCTCATCCTTTGAGGTAGCAAAGGTATCTGGGTTTTGCATCCTGTCTTCCTCAACTTCAGTTTGAGATAGACACTAGCATCAAAGTTTTCTTTGCAACCAGTTGGTTAATGATATTACAAGGAAACAGAATTCTGATCTTGTTAAAGTTTTGCAGTGGCTCTCTTTAATAAGAGGTAACACAGCCAGCCAGGTTTGTCTGAAAATTTCTTGGCATCACACCTGTAACATGAAAACTTTGCCAAATAGTATATATTGTTGTAGTGTGGTGCAGGATTCTTGGGGAGAGTGTGAAAATCTAACTACTGGGTAATTTTATCAAGCACAAGGAAGGTTCTGGAGATATTAATAGATGCTGTTACATATTTAAGTTCAAAAGCAACTGCCATCTATCTTTTAGTCTTGCTTCTTTGTACTAAAAGACTGGGGGAGAAGATCCCTTCTGCGGGAACTTGTAAAAAGGGCCAGTGTGAATTTGAGATGCATTTAAAATGTAACTGCTGCTTTCCAGCTTCCATTCAGATGCCATCCTCTGGCTTCTAGTAGTGAAAAGTTTGTGAATGGTCCACAGAAGTAGAAAAAAAGGAAGAATATGGCACTAACCCACTGTAGTGTCATTGTAATATTAAAAAAAATTTCAGGTTAGTAATTCTGACAGAAACCTCAAACCAGTACTAGTGCTTTACGTGCATTTCTGTCACCATATTGTTTATGTTAAGAAATACAGTAAGTCAGGAATGTGCCAGAGGTATATTAAATGGAAAAGGAAGAAGGAGGAAATATGGGATGACTCTACATTAGGGAGGACAGACCCCTCACGAGGAAAACGACTGCTGTATGCCTACATTCAGTGAGTTTGGAAAGAAAGGAATGTCCTGTTTTGCTTTCTGCTTTATACAGATAAAGGCTTTTCTGGGTTATTTTCAGAAGAAATGCAATAAAAACATGTGTTTTCAGAATGGTCACATACTATTACTATAAACAAAAGTTCACTGTTTATAAATGGGCTGTGCCACTATTGCCACGGAATTGTTTTTTAGAGTTGGAGTGTTCTACGTGTCCTATGGAGTTTATCAAGAAATACAAAGAACTGTTAATAATACTTATTTAGCTTTTCTCTTCCTACTTTTAGTCCTTTATAAGTCAATGCTACTTATGTATTTAGTTATCTTATGTCCACTGTAAGAAAGACTTCAGACAAAAATATCAAATGCCAAACGTAGAAGACCTTTCTTCTTTCATGCATCTTGTGATCTGTGCATCCAGCCTGTGTACTTGAGTGAAATGTTGTTGCTTACCTCTTAAAATTTAATTGCTAATTTTCCTAAATACTGTAAACTTTTAAGTGATTCCGCCTTTTTATTTTTTCCATTCTGCCTGTGATCCTTGTAAAAGGGATCAGTTAATGACATTTTTAAAATGTATAATGAAAAAAAAAAATCAGCAGCCTAAAAATGTAAGGTGTGAAGTCACTGCACAGGGTCAGCTCTGTCAGAGCACACATCTTGCATACTTGATGTTAAAACTCAGCCAGAATATCTTTAACTGCCCATTTAACTGGAAACTGAGTCAGGAGAGAATGATTGTCATTATATTAAAGTTGTCTTAAGACTTTTTGGCATTATTCTTTCCAATATTCAGTAAGGCTAAAATTATTGAAAACTGAGTTCTGATATAAAAATGCAAAGAAAAAAAATCTTTAAGACCATTGCATTGCAGAGCTGTACTCTTGCAGTTCTAGCTCATGATATGAGACAATATTTTGGATTAACAAATTCTTAACATAAGTATATTGCCAGGCTTTCTTTCAATCAGATGTGATGTTTTTCAGAACCAAAAGTAATCTCAACTCAAAGCTTTAAAATGTTAAGTGTAACAATACTCCCAAAGTTATCCCATTACAGTGAAGAATTTATGTTGCAATTTTACAATGATAGGTACTGCTACTAAAAGAGAATATACCCTCTTCCTGTCAGAGGTGGAAAAGACACTACTTTATGCTTTGTCTTTTTGCACAGTAGGTTTATGCATGGATCTCCTATCTGTTTTTCCATACATGGCATGTATGTGACCATTGGGCAGCTGTATCTAGGAGTGGATTCTGCTGAATCTTTCTGCTGTATTAATTTGCAACCAGATCAGCTCCCTGACTGAAGTGTTTGTGTGGCCACAGCAGCACTATGACTGCCTTAACTGAGAAGTAAGGCTGTGTGAGGAAGGCAAGTGTATCAGCCATACTGGGGATTTATGTTGGTATATGCTGCCTGTGAAACCGTGACCTATGCAGTAGTCCTGCCATGTATGTGAATGCTTATGACCCCTTGGCGACCTAACTCACATCACTATTACTAGAAGGATTTAATAGCCTAGGGGAAATAAAAAGCAAAGTTAAATGTGATTGGACTGTATGTCTTGCCTTTGTTAGTTTGTGGCTTTGAATAGTTTACAGTTGCAGTCATTTTTATCACCTGTCACCTTTCTCTGTGTGCTATGAAAAATGTAGTTAGCTTAGTACAAGCTGATAGATTGCACAGTCTTCCTCCCATTGAGTTGTGTTGTTCCATGTATGGGGAAAGAAGAGACACAATGTTTTTGTCTGAGTGCACTTTGTGGTGGCTTTGATGGGCAGGGGATGTGAATTGCTGTTTTCTTGGGCTATTAGGAGAGAAATAGAATAAATTCTGATTTTTGAAGAATTCTGTAGTTAATAAATTATTTTAAGTGATCAAAATAGATAGTTCCTGCTCCAGTGAAATGTCATTTATCACATCAGCAATGATGCAACAGTGGCCTGAGCACTAACTATAAAGCAAAACTTGAGTAACTTAAAATCCTTTTACTACTATGAGCTTTCAGAAATTTCCAGTTCTTGCTCTGTGTGTTTCTAGTCAGTAGATTCAGATTTCTTATTATTCTTTGTTGCTGGTTGAAACCAGTTCTTCTTTTTTTTTTTTTTGTTAATTTAAGCTGACTGTTAAATTCTAGTACAGTATAAAAATCCTTATCTCTGGACCCACATTTAAATTGAATGGGAAATGAAAAGTAATTTCTAGGTGTGAAAATAGTAAATCCTGCAAATCTTTTTTGGTCTGCATATTTATTTTTAATAGCATTTTAGGGAATGATGGATTATAAACTTTGTTATCAACAAAGATATTTTAGTTGTGTTGGTGCAGGTGTCTGAAAGGCCCCCTGTTGCTGTCTTGCTGCTGTCTGTACTGCCTGTGTGCTTTGCTGTAGATAGTGTGCATTGCATAGGTGTACAGTGAAATGGGGTGGAAAACTGTGCTGTTGGACTTGAGTAAAGAGCAAAACCAGATGTGCTGTCCATCTTTGTACAGCAGTAAAGGTTTATGGTTGGGTTAATGATAAACTTTTTTAAACCATAATTAGTTTCTCCAAATATATGTTATGAGAGTCTTTTGCTCTTGCTGATTTCATAATGCACAGGTGCACAGCATCACTTTTAGAAACTTAAAAGTATTTAAAAAAGTATTTAAAACTTTGGGTTTTAGTAATAATTTCTACAGCTGGAAATTGTTAAGGAAGATGAAAAATATTTTAGAATTCTAGCTGTGTTTTACATTGAAATGATTTTAGGTGTCACAGCACTGTTTGTTTGTTTTTAATACAATGCTAATCTGATCTAAACTTTCTAATATTTAGGACACCATCTTTATGGTGCATAAAAAGCCACAGTTTCCTGTAGACCAATAAAAACGTAACGTTCCAAGATAATAGAGCTCCCAGATAGTGTTTCAAGCTCATTTTTTTTCCTGCTTGTGTCAACTTACTGTTTCATTTTATTGAAAAGAATTCTGTTCTCCCAAGGCAACCTGTTGTCCAGTCTAGCTGGTGTTTTTTTCTGGTGCGTAGCATGGTCGCAAGTGTGAGGGAGCAAAAGCTGTTAAATAAGAATACAATGAGTAGCTTGGGGAATGCCCTTCAGCAGTTGATAGGAATGTCAGTAATTCACTAAGAAGTGGAAAACTTAAACTTTGTGGATTTCAGGATAGCTGTATTTTGACTTTTACAAGAAAAGCAACCATATAAACACATGGCCAAGAACGAAGGAATTATATTCATACAAGAAAGCGATGCATAACTAAATGTCGATGGGATGCTAAGTGGTGTTGTGATGGGCTGTGCTACTTTTGATTTCAGAAAAGTCTTAATTAATTTTTCTTTCCTAAGGACATCGAATCTTTTGGAAGTGATGTGTTTGTTTATTGAATATGTTTATTGTTCTAGAGATTTTTAATAATGGCAATGCTTTTAGATATTACAATAAACATCCACAATTTAAGATTTGTAAAATAGATAACCTGCATGTCACATCTTAAAAAAGAATGCTTATTTAGCTGTGTATTTCAAGTCTGCTTTCAACAGAAATATCAATAATCACAAAAAAAACCCAAAACAGTATTGCTAGTCTTAGAATATATAGATTATCATCAACAGGCAGAACAGATTTAAATTACCTGAATTTTTAATGCATTTCCAGTTGTAACAAAATTTTTCCAGTTTTAACAAAAATAGGTCACTTAAAAGAGCATCAAAGAAAACAATGCTTGATTAGTTTATGTGGCTTAAAATACTTAAAGCAAGGAGAAATACAGCCTGGATTTAGTAAAGATAAAGGGAGTGTTTAAGATACTTATTGCAAATGGATTTAATAGTTTTAAATGTTCTAAAAAAATGCATGTAATGTGCAATCCTATTTATAGGATTTGTTTTCCATACTTTTTGCGTTGTTAAATTCTGATACTTCTCAGTATGCTGTTTTATATGGATTAGCCAAAAATCTGTTGGCTGTACCCAGTAGTTCACTCTTCTTTCATATGCGCTGCCCATACCTATGAATGTAAAGACACAATATGCTAAAATGTTTGGTAGCAATGTAGAGGGCTACTTACAATAAGGAAGAACAGAGAAGTGCCCAATTTGTCTATACAAAAAAAATACCTCCAGTACATTTTTTTGGAGATGATGGCAGTTGTATTTCTAAATACTATATATATATACATATAACACTTTTTGTCTTAAGATATTAAAGTCTTCGTCATCACTAAGATATAGTCAAAACTTTATAGGTGGGTAAATTAGCATTTCAGATCATGTTTTAAAGCTTGGTAGCCTCAAAATTCAATCAATTAAAACCAGACTGAAGCTTGTGTTAACTGGAGTTTTCTGTGTTTTGTCCCTCTAGGAAGAGCAGGCTGCTAAACTCAAAGCTGAGAAGATTAGGGTTGCGTTAGAGAAGATTAAAGAGGCACAAGTGAAAAAAGTAAGTTATTTGTGATGGTTTGTAAGATCTTCAATTTATACTTACTCACATGAAAATACAGGCAAATTTATTCCCATTTATGTCTATTACCCTTTAGGACAACTTCAGTCCTAAATGCAGTAGGAACACGGTAGTCTTCTAATCTTGAACGATAATGTACTTTCTCATCTAGACTGGACCTAATGAACAAAATCCCAGCATAGAGAATAACATTATGTTTTCCTTAAGGAATAGCTTGTTTTGCAGCTAGTGCCAGCTTCTACCCAGAGCTGAAATAAAGGTCCAGCTTCCTGAGAATGTCTTTGTATATTAAGCAGCCACACTTAGAATTTGGGTCTGTTTTCTTTTCTTTCTTTCTCTTATGCTGAATTTTCTAGTAATATATGTATTTCAAGCAGTCCAGACTACAGGCAGGTAGACTACAGTGGAGAAAGTCTAATGATATTACTTGATGCCCTATCAAAAATATAAAGCAAATAAACACAATCTTAAAAAATGTGGTTATATTTGAAATGTAAAAAATTAATCCTTTTCTTAATTTTTTGATTAATAGTTGGTGATCAGAGTCCATATGTCTGATGATAGCTCAAAAACAATGATGGTGGATGAGAGGCAGACAGTGAGACAAGTATTAGACAATCTGATGGACAAATCGCATTGTGGCTACAGTTTAGACTGGTCATTGGTGGAAACCATCTCTGAATTGCAAATGGGTAAGTAATAATTGTAAACATCTATAATTTTTATCTATTGAAGTAACACCTCTCTATATCTCTGTTCTTAGAATGATTTAAATTGTTGTCTTCATACAGTTCATCATCCAGTTCATTTATGTAGTTGATGTTCATGAATCACGTTTCAGAATTATCTGGAAGTGTTTTCTTCTGTCATAGTAAAAACATGTCTAAATTCTGAGGTGTGATACAGGAACTTTTCTAATCTTTAGTCACTGAGCCTCTTGGTTTTAATGTGTTTCTCACAGAAGAAAGAGGTAAGGAATAAAAACCTAAGTTTTCATCTTTCTCTTTGTAAACAGTAGTTTGTATTGATCCTAATGGGATTAGTGGCCTTAGTGACCATGAAATGATAGAGTTCTCAATTCTTGGCCAAGTAAGAAGATGGCCAAGTAAGAAGGAGGGGCAGCACAGCTATTACCATGGACTTCTGAAGGGCAGACTTCAACTCCTTGACAGCACTGGTTGAGAAAGTACCTTGGGGTACAGTCCTAGAGGATAAAGGGGTCCAGGAAGGCTGGACTTTTTTCAGGAAGGAGCTCTTAAAGGCTCAGGAGCAGGCTGTCCCCATGTGTTGTAAGACAAACTGGCAGGGAAAACAACTGGCCTGTCTGAACAGGGAGCTTTTGCTGGGACTTAGGAAAAAGAGGAGATTCTACCACCTTTGGAAGAAGGGGCAGGCTACTCAGGAAGAGTATAGGGATTTAGTTAGGTCATGTAGGTTAGTTAGGTAGTTAGGACTTCAGTAAGGCCTTTGACACCATTTCCCACNAGAGGAGACTGAGAGGAGATCTTAGTGCTCTCTGCAACTACCTAAAAGGAGGTTGTAGCGAGGCTGGTGTTGGTCTCTTCTCCCAAATTACTAATGATAAAACAAGAGGAAATGGCCTCAAGTTGCATCAGGGTTGGTTTAGATGAGATATTAGGAAGAAATTCTTCACTGAGAGAGTGGTTAGGCACTGGAACAGGCTGCCCAGGGAGGTGGTGGAGTCATCGTCCCTGGTGGTGTTTAAAAATCTAGTGGACGTAGAAATTGAGGCTATGGTCTAATAGATAGATAGATGAAGGTTGGACTTGATGATCCTAGGGGTCCTTTCCAACCCTAATGATTCTATGATTCTAATAGCTTTTATTACAAAAAGCTCTCTACGTTGTTTTCTCTGTTAAAAATTTTAATGCAGTTGGCAGTATGGCTTTAAGGACAATTAAGGCTCCTTTACACTGCATTGCACACATTACAATGCAAACTGTTCATTTAGTCAAATGATATAGCATATGAATGACGAAGAAGGGGAAAAAATGACAGAACAACAATATTATTAATCTCCCTTGTGAGAGTAGAATTATATCAGAGAGATTTTAAGCACCTTACCTGTAGACTGAAGAAACCCCAGAACTGAACGCAAACATCTTGATTTCAAATTAAGATGCAAATTAGTATTTTCCTCTCTCTTTTGGTGAGCCCTTTTCTATTTCAGGTGGTGTAGCATCTTAACTTCACTTTTTGTTAGACAAAAAAGGCTGTTGCATGGTGACAAGGTATCCTTTGAGTCTTCTGCCTTTCATATGAAAATTAACATTTTACTAGACTCAAAAACCTTTAAATTTTCTTAAATGAAATCTTAAAAGATTCTTAATTTTGAAACCATAAAGACACATGTACCTTCATACAGTGTATTTTTCCATGTTGTCTTGTAACTCTATTACTCATTAGTTGTGCAGTTCACTAAAAGGCAGTGCAAACTTTTAAGGTAAAACTGTGGAGAAAGACATGATGTCTGTGGAGTTCCTGATTTTGTTTGCATTTTATGTGTCCGCTTCAAATGCACATACTTAATTAGTTTTTGAGGAGTCTGATTTCAAGTACATATGCTTGAAGTAGAAGGCCACCTGTTACTGTCTCATGGTTTAACCTGGAGCTGTATGTGTACATTCAAAAAAACTTCCTGATACTATTTCCAGAATACAAAATAAAAAGCTTTGCCCAGTTTTGCCATCCAAGTTTGTAACAGAAAGAACTCCGGAAGGTTTCTTTTGCTTGGGACAAAGGTCGTTTTCATTGTTTCAAGTAAAGCAGAGTATGTCTGTGAAGTATATGTGACTTATGATGGTTCAGTTTTAAAGAGTAGGTTTAATAATAGAAACATTGCATTATATGCAGTTTTACATACTATAGGTGCATAGACAGTAAGTTGTTTTGTGTTTTGAGTTCAGCTATTGTCCTTGTTATAACATTTGATATATTTAAAAAGCTATTCAGTTTCACTGATGAAGCTGCAGTGATGTTAAGCTTTTGTACCACAGTCCTCTGAAGTTTTTTTGTTTTGTTCTTCTGTTAAGTAACACCTTTTCTTTCTTGGAAGACAGTATTGCTGTGTTGCTCATAAAGCTTGATGGAAGTCATGAGTTGTAACTCAAAAGCTTCTTAGAAAGATCTCATTTTGTCCTCAGTAATGTTATGTTGTCCTCTCAAACCTTAATTAATTCCCTACAGATGACATTTTTGTTGCGTTCACTCTGCTTAGTATTCCTAATTACCAAAGATGTTGAGATGTCATCTGTCATCTCAGTTGTCATGAACGATAGCTTCTAGGTCTGGATGTGATCAGTGCCATATAATCTCTGTAAAAATGTGGTGTAATTGATTTTGTAGAAAAACATGTTCTGTTTTCAGATGCTATTGAAAGGTCAAGCAAGTCCCAGTGGATTCTGAAAGGAATAATTTGCTGAAAGGCCACTGTGTGGCCTATGTCAAGTAGGAACAAATTGCAGAAAGCAAGATTCTACTTCAGCATCTTTTGAAAAGAGGAGAAAGTTGGTCTAGTGGTTGCCCAAAGATGTATTCTTCCTTATTTATTTGAGAATAAGGGTTTTCATATATTTCTATATCATTTCAGTAAATTTTCCTCTTTTTTTCTTCCTCTATTCTCTTTTGACTATTTTTGGTATCAGTTTGCACTATTTCAACAGGGAGTTAGAACTCAGAATTCTCAGAAACCATTGTTGATGCATCATTTATTCAACAAGATAGACTTGTAAGAAATAGATAGTGTCAGTTTTAAGACTTCTACAATACCCGACTAACCATGGGTATTCTGCATTTCTGAAGCATTTTACTTTACATCTGATCATTGTCCAATGCTTTTTTTGATACTTTGAGTGAAATACTGATTGGATGTAGAAATAAATGTTGTGCTGATAAAAGCTGCTTACTTAATTCCTCCAAGGACTGTGTGAACCGGAGTACATATGAATGTAATAACCTTCTTATATCCTACTCATGGCATCTCTAATGTTGTCATTTGAGCCAGCTGTGTTCATTTGGGATGATAGGCTTTGTCAGGTTAAAAATAAAACCCACTTCATATATTGATAGAAATTGAAGAGATGGAAGTGAATGTGTTGAGTATGTGCCTAGTTTAATGTGCCATTAAAAAAAGGCATCTGTGAATGTTGACTAAGTTATTTTAGTTTCTTATTGTAAACTTCTTCTCCATGCCTTGTCTCCCAGATACAACTACAGAGTAGTTCTATCACAGAATGCTACGGATTAAAATGTATTTTCTCTCTTGTTATTGCTGCAGAAAGGATCTTTGAAGATCATGAAAATTTAGTTGAAAATCTTCTAAACTGGACAAGAGATAGTCAAAACAAACTAATGTTTGTAGAACGTATAGAGAAATACGCACTTTTCAAGAATCCCCAGGTAAGCCTGAGAAAAGCATGCGTGCATCCATTCATGTGTGTCTGATTGCAGTTTCTTGCTTTTTTTGGTATTATTCATCTTCATATTTGTGTACATATTAAAATGCCAAATGACTTTACATTTCAGCACCACATCTATCCTCATTGTGATCTGCACAGTCAAGACCCTAGCAGAAAACCATGAGCTGAAGCAAGCTGTTTGATAATGTGTTTGTGGGTAATTTTAATGGAGATGAAGGCAAGCAGTTTCATGGAATTTACACCAATGCTTAGTGCTGTTGAAATACAGAAATATGGAAGAAAGTTGCAGACAGATATTGGCAGTAGTACCTCTCCACTGTGCATTCCTATGTTGCTGACAAAAAGGGGACAGAAAGATCTAAGAGAAGAGCTGCTTCATAATCAAATGGCAAGTGAAGAGAGAATGTGCCCCTCCCTGTGGAAGCTGGAACCTACTGTTCACCTGTGTTCCCTGTTCCCTAGCTAGGAAAACACAAGGCTCCTCTTGTGTCTCACATGGCCTCAAATGCTGGATAGCTACAGATTTGGCATCGAGCAGCCGTTCAGTATGTAAGGGAGTGGAGGAAAAAAAAATGCCAGAAAAGCAGAAGGCTGCTCTTTGAAGAATTTGAATTGAAAGAACAGTATATACTATCACTTGATCTCTGTTATGCAAAACCTTTTAGGGTTGTAGATTATTTTTACCTGTGTATGGCTTTTATTTGATAATTTCTTGGGTTTAAACTGAAAATCAGTTTTTCATGCTCATCCTTTGGGACATCATCAGTGTACTTGATTTTTAGAATATCTGTTGTTAAAGCAAGAATTGAAAAAACACATCTTACTCAAGCAGCAAATATCTAATTTTTTTTTAAAGCATTTAGTTGATACGTACGATCAGTACATATGGTTAGGCACTGTGAAGGAGAATGGGGTACCACCATAAACCGAATATTTCTCCTTTAAAATACTGAACCTGCCAAACTTTGTGAATATTAATTGTTGCTAGTATAAGAGCTAAGAGTTAGGAAAAGGAAGATTTTTCATTGTCCAATTCCTTTCCAAGATGAGGAAGAGTACAAAACTTTTTATTAAATAAGATACAGTACATATGCGTAGTTAGGTTCCTTTTAAGAAGACGAGGAGTATTTAATAATACTTTGCAAAAAATAAATAACTTATTTTCAGCAAAACTGTCAGTACAAGGTGAGAAGTAGTACATTGCTTCTCTGTGTGTGTGTGTGTCATGTAACATGTTTAAAGATCTCTGGATTTTAAATTATTTTTATTGTGGAATTTTCACATTCATAATACATTTATTTCTGGATGCATTGTAGCAGACAGCTGTTTATTTTGTGGAAAGCCAGGAAAATGTTGTTATGAAGCTGTTAAACAAGTACGGACTGATTGATATTTCTGGAAAAGATACAATAATTTAGTTCCATGTATTATTTAGCAATCTGATAGTTTGAATTAGAGTACAAAGTTTTGTTCAATTAATATATTGTTCTTTGATAATAGCTATTTTTTTTCCTTATTGGTACAGAAAGGCAAATGAGGAATGTTACTTGGCTTGATTTCAGATTGCCTATAGAAATATTAAGCTTTCTTTTGTTACAGAACTATCTTCTGGGGAAGAAAGAAACATCTGAGATGGCAGACAGAAATAAAGAGGTGTTGCTAGAGGTAAGACTGCCAGAACAAAAAGAGCTTGAAGCTAAGGTCTAAAAGGTTGTGGTGATTGAAACTGATGGACAGAGCTGAATGTAATGCTGGAACAACTATGAAAGGAATGTGTTACATTTGAGATAAATGGCTATTTTAACATTAGCCTCGTTCAGATATGGTCAGCTAATAAAAATATGCATTTATTTTGTTTAATAACTAAAATACCACACACAGTGATAATAAAAATGAGATTACCTGTAACTATGGATATAACCAGTTGAATTTTGTAGAACTGTCACCTGGTTTCTTTGACCTGTGGTGGTAGAGATTTTTTTTTCACTAGCTAGCATTCTCCCAATTGTTAGTGCCTACAAAATTTGATTTTGTAAATAATAACAATAAAAACAAACAACCCCAATGCTATGGCATTGGTCCAGTGACTGGTCTATTTTAAATTCTATTAGTAAGCAAAGCAGTTAAAAATTGTTTCAATTAAGTTCTAAAATAACAGCCAAATACTACATTTACGAAATGAGTGATAGAAAAGGAAGTCAATTAATATTGAACCTGTGCAATAGACAGTAAACGTAGCCTCCATAAGCTGAAAACTTAATGGTCTCATGAAATTTTTGTAGAGACATACCCCTGCTGAAGTATCATAGCTTCCACTTGATTTTCAGAATAATGATTATGATTTCAGTAGTTCACAAAAGTAAGTACTCTGGGTGCTTAATTTTGGATTACACTTAATACAATTTAACTTTTAAGTACCATATGCATGCTCTTAGTATATTATTAATATGGATTTTAGTAAGTGGTCATGTTAATACTGTGGATCAAAACTATGCTTGAAGCCATGACACACAGAAGGTTGTAATTCTGTTTAATTCTTTCAGTGTTCTAGGATTACTCATAAATCTCTGTGCAGCATATTAATCGGGAGTGTATTCAAAGCATTTGTTTTCCTCTGTTAGTTTTTTATAAATAGAAGCTTAAAGGAAGCTGTAGTGTTGGCAGTCGTAGCAACAAAGTACACATGAAATAAATTATGTCTGAATCTAATGAATACAAAATTAGGTTTTGTGCGTACTTAGACGTGAAGCTCTATCTGTAAGGTAACCTTGTGACTTTAAAGCCAGTAAAGCCATCAAAGAATCTTAATACTGATAAGCAGCAGTTAGAAATTTTTTACAGTAGCTGCTAATATTTTAGTTGTCATTCTTGCTCTAAGAAAATGCTAAGATCCCCTATTGTGTTTGTATGAATTACCATACAGATTCTACAGTTAATCTCTAATTCATATCATTGCATGAACAAAAAGAGCTGTCCCTGTTATGTGTGCATTACTTAGATAAAGAATTTCAGAATTTCAGTCATAAAACATGAACCACTGCATGCTGTATGTTCTATGTTTCCGAAACCACTGTTTATTGGCAGGAATGTTTCTGTGGAAGTTCTGTAACTGTGCCAGAGATTGAGGGAGTTTTGTGGCTGAAAGAGGATGGTAAGAAGTCTTGGAAGAAACGTTACTTTCTTCTTCGAGCTTCTGGAATCTACTATGTCCCTAAAGGGAAAGCAAAGGTAGGGTATTTTAAAGCAATTTCCCTGAAGTGTTTTTGCTGATTAATTGTGCACACAAGAATCAGCCTTAGATTTTGACTTAGCTGTGCCTTGCTTAGTTCCCCCCCCATCACTTAATTAAAAATGCACCTTTATCATGGAAATACTGTGTAAATTATTGCAGTAGCACGTGATGTGAAGGGTGTAACCCCAATTTTAAAAATATAAGAAGAAAAGGGTATGTGTATTGAGTGAGTTTGGGATTTGGTGTTCAGAAACACTACTGGAAAAATGATTGGTGGAGTTGAGGCGGTATTTTTCTCAAGCAGAATTCAGATGCAGGACTGAAGGGCACTGTAAATTCTAATAATAAAACATCATATCGACTCCAGAATTAGTCTGTGTAATTTCATTGGGTTTAGTTCATATAAATGGGATTCTTTTGAGGACAATTTGTACTATGTTTTTGGAAACTTTAAAATATAAACCCATTTCTTCAGTTTTACTTACTGCTAAAACCAGTAATGAAAAGTAAATAGAAAGCATTATAGCTTTAAGGCTGAACTATGGTGATTTCAAGTTGTCCATGAACCATCACTCTTCAGCATCATCTGTTTCCCAGTACAGGGAGTCCACTTCCCACACAGCTGACAATGATGAGGAAATCACTGTCAGTGCATCAGCTCCTTTTAGAGCTGAATACCTCTCGGATGTTCTTTCTACAGCTGTTTGCTTTGGTACTCTGTTGAAATTCTGTGCCCTACAATCACTGCCAAACATCACTAGAATTTTACTCCCAGTCACACTGGAATTTGTGCACCTTGATTGTTGTGAAGGTGAAATATAACCAACAGCTGTTAAAAAGTTCCTGGTCAATCAGTCGTACTTTCTCCTGATACCAACACTGAATAAACATTAGTAGACCAGCGTAAAATGTTGTTAAAAGGCAAAATGCAGAAAAAGTACAAAACCAGACTGAACTTGGAAGAGGATATACGGCTTAAAAATTGTCTGATGCAAGAGTTTATGCATGGCTGAATAACCCTCTATTGGTAGTTTTTGTATCAGATTGAAACTAATATTTGCCCCTAACTAGACCTTGTATTAGTATTGGATTTTAACACTAGACTTAAAAAATTAATTAGTCAGTGCATGCAATTTTCTTATAAAGATACTTTGTACATGGGGTTTTTGTTTTTTTTTGTATGTGTGTTTTTTTTAATAGGTCTCGCGGGATCTTGTGTGCTTTCTACAGCTGGATCATGTCAGTGTTTACTATGGACAGGACTATCGGAACAAATACAAAGCACCCACAGACTATTGCTTAGTGCTAAAGGTAACTTGTTAGCTGTTTTGAGAGTTCTCATACTGAAAAAAACAATTAAAATGCTTGAAATATTTCCACACTAATGTTATTCCCTTATAATAACTACTCTTCCTAATTGTGATCAAGAGCTGATTAACACAATATTAATCTTGGGAGAGATGATAATTTAGAAAACAGTATAATAATATAACAATGGGAAACATTTAGAAACAATTTCAGTGTGAATCTCTAAATTATCTTCATTCTGCACATGAAAAATCTAAATGGTTATAAATTACAGTGGCAATGAGAAAGCTATGTTCAACTACATATTCTGTGGAGTTGTAGTGAGCCTTCTTGACAGAGCTACAGGAAAAAAAAAAGAGAATGCCTTGCAGGGAGTAGTGCAGAGGGAAGAAATGGCTGGGAATCACGTTCCTCCACCTCCCAGAAGATCTGTATGGATTGTGTGATGCGGGGGCAAAAAGATCACAGAGCAGCAGAACAGTGGCTTTACTGGACTCACACAGCACTCTGGTTTTTTTGGCAGTGGACTTTCTTTATAAGCAGCTTAAGTTAAAAATAGAATCTTTTAGAATACTGCAGCTATTGGCTACACCTTGTACCCTCTTCTACCTGTTCTGAACCATAAGTTGCTTTCCATTATTTTTCCTCTAGTTCTAATATGGGACATGAACAGTCAGTGTGCAATTGTTGCTTGTTCTCCATGCTCCGCATGACTTTATAAATATTTTCATATTTCCCTGAATTGTCTTACTTCCAGACTGATGAAACCCATCTGTTTAATTGTTCATTGTAATTAAACTCTTTTTTTTTCTATATGGCAAGTCTATACCTTACAACAATTCATGTTCAGTGAGGTAATACTGCTTGAATTGCTAACTTCAGGGAATTGCCATCTTCTTAAACTGTGAAATTAATAACTTGGATATTTGAATTTATTTTAAATTGAATCAACTAATCTCCTAGTCTTCCTTGACTCCCACACAGTGTTCAAAATGGTGTCAGTTCCTGCAAGATAGCTCGCTATAAAGCTATTTTAAAACAGGTTTTCACAGTATGTTCACAGCAAGTCAGGTGTCTTCTTGGATTTGAAAATAGTGCAGATAACAAGAGGCAGTTATAATTGCACTTAAAAGAGTTTTTCTTTGACCTCTTCTCTTCCCCGATCTGTAGCTCATGTGGTGTTTCCTGTGTCAGAATATTAAAATGTTTCATATGCCTGGAGTGTGTGGCTGCCTGTCCACTGTGTGAAAAAAAGGATTTAATCTTCCAATAGATAGGGCAATGTGGATTTAGGCCCACTGAGAGGTAGTCAACAAATATCAAATACAGGACTTGATATTAAGGGAGAAAGCATACCGCTGAACCTGGAAATATTTTCCATGTTCTTACAGGTCATGTAAGTAATTGTAGGTAATTGAATGCAATTAAAAGCAAAAATGTCAGTGTAGGTGTTTATAAATTCCTTGAAGTAAATTGATTTCTTCTGCTTACATGTCTCTTTCCATCCACATCACTTGGATGGGTTAATAGTGAATTTTTTCAGACTTGTTGACCACACAGAGTAAACCAGATATGTCTTAATCTAAATAGATTAAAAAAAAAAAAANAAAAAAAAAAAAAAAAGTTAGTTGACTAACTTAAGCAAAGTGAAACTGTTTTCTGTGTGGAACTGATGAATAACAAAATAACTGTGAATCAGGATTGAGCTCTGCCTTCTTCAGTTCTTAAAATGTTACATCAAAGTTTTATATCAGTACCAACATATAGAAGCTATACAGGTGGGCACTTTTTTTCTTTTTTAATAGAAGCTCAGTTTTGTGCCACAAAGATTCACTAAGCTGAATTTGGTTTTGGAGAGATGAATGGCAAATGCTTACGATCATCTAACAAAACTCTTCTGTCACTGAACTGTAAAGTAAAAGAAGAAATTGTAAGAACTTGAGTATTCAGACTTTCCCTGACAGCTGAGTACCATGTAACTTCTACAGCATGGACAGGAAACAACTGAATAATCCATCCAGAATGATTTCCACTGTCTGATTGTTGAAAAATATATATTTCCTTATTGACTGCTGAATTGATAAATACAGCACCTTTTCTGTTTTATACCTGCATGTAGGAGCAGCAGTTATTTTAGATGATAGCCTGTATCAGTGGAATGGAGACCATAAAGGCACTATGAGCTGAAAATGGAATTCTGCTTAACAGCATGTCATTTGTGGAGTGTCTCACTCAAGTGGTACAAAAGCATAGAAGACCAGTGTGTTTGTTTTCTTCCAGTGTGTTTTGGTGTAAGAGGAAGGTGAAATATCAGTTGTCTCCTTCAGGTGGTGAGTTAGTCCATGGAGTGGTGAAAGGAGGCAATTCTTTAAATTTTGGCAGTCTCTTGCTTGTGTTTAGGAAACGTTTTTACAAGCTGATGCTGCTCTGACCGCTTGGCTTGAGAGTATAAAGGTTTCTAAAGAGCATTACAGATACAGAAGACTCTGTTGGTAGGTAAAAGGCACAACAATAAAATACTGAAAGATTCACCCTTTCTTAGCATTTCAAAATGGAAATCAGTGCACACTGGACACACAGCCAAAGTGTTTGTGAAGCAGTTCCCCCTGCCATCTTCCAAAATACTTTCAAACATTTTTAAGTAGACTCACATGCACATTATTATTGAAGAGCTTCCAGCATTAAGTTTGTCTGTATAGACAGCAGATTTTCCTTGCATTCTTAGGTATTAAAATACTGATGAGAATTAATATTTTTTTCTACAGCATCCTCAGATCCAGAAAAAATCGCAGTATATCAAGTATCTTTGCTGTGATGATATAAGAACTCTACACCAATGGATCAATGGCATCCGCATTGCTAAGGTACCCTCCTCTGGGCAGTCTTGTGCTGTTGTCATGAGCTGTTGTCATTATCTGTTTACAGATAATTTACAGTTGCTTAGTAAAATATATCCTAAATATAACTTCCCTCTTGTTTATTCTGAACATAAACTGTACAGTCTCATACATTTCATTCTCTAGCAAAATTGTTAGGCTTTGCTGTTATGATAATTCAGTAATTGGGCCTTTTTTCTTATGTCTGCTGTATCTCTGTCATGTGACAAAGTTCTAACTGATATCATGGCAAGATTTTAGCCACCTCCTTTAGAGATTTTAAAAATAAGGCTTATGGGAAAAAATAATTGAAAAAACAGACCTTTTTTTTTTTTTCATTTTCTTTCTTTGTCATCAGTTCACGCAGACAAAATTAGTATTGGTTGAGCTTTTTGTTTCTTTTGGGGCTTGGGGGGGGGGGAAGCTGGGGAGGAGGAAGAAAGAAGCCAAAGGTGGTGCTTAACAGTCTGAGAAGGGTAGACAGCCTATATACAGCTGTTCAATCTGTTTGTCGTTTTGCTTAGTATGGGAAGCAACTATACACGAACTATCAGGAAGCATTGAAGAGAACAGAATCCGCATATGACTGGACCTCCTTGTCTAGCTCTAGTATCAAGTCAGGCTCCAGCTCATCAAGTTTGCCAGGTAATATTGTGATCTGTCTCATAATAGAAAGAGCTGATTACCTTCTTTATCATCTGCTATCTAGAGACCTCAGGAGAGACTGTTGTGGGAAATGGACTGTTTCTCCAAAGTCTTTTATTCTATGTTTGGTCCAAAACATAGACTTTATTTAATGTACATATAAAAACCTATTTTATTTTATTACTTGCTGCAGTGTATGTATTTAGAACATACTTTCTTGTTGATCTCCAAAAAAAGAATGTTTTTCTGATACAAGAAGAGGAAACTTACTTTCAAATTCCTGATATCTCTGTCTTCACCCATTTGAAAAAAAAGAAATCAGATGTTTGTTTTATGTGTGTGTGGCTCTTGAACTGCTTTTGTTGACTGAAATATTTGAAAATGGGTAATAAGGAATAGTACCTGCCCAAAAGCAAAGATCCAATCAAACTTTTTATAGACAAACTTTGAAAATACTGTTTCTGTATCAAAATGTGTGTGTCTGCAGTAATATGTTTCCATTTACCTCCCAGTTGGACTGGGACAGATTGTGAGGGTTTGTTTTTTGTAGCACATAACAGTTTTAAAATTGATGAATGGTTTATATAGTCTCATTTCACTGATGCTTTGCCAGGTTATTCAGAACACTCAGGGACAAGTTTAATTTTTGTAAACAGGCTATTGTGTGAAAGTGGTTTTCATCCATCATACATGAAGGTCAGGAAGTAATTCTCCTGAACTGGAACAGTTCAGAAAGTAGCCTGTGAGGATGAACCAAGCAAATTCAGCCTGAGAAGGCACCATATTTTTTCAACTGTGTGGCGTGGCTTGCCAGGTGTAGCGGTAAATTCTCAGCCATGCATGTGCTGTGAGAGCTGCAGTCCAGCTTGTGTCTAGATGGCCTTTTTCCCTGGGACAGCTTGATACAATGCAGAAAGCAGGTGCTGGGCTGGCTAGATCAGTTTGGCAGTGGCTTCTGCTGTCTTTTCAAGCTACCCTGTGGACCCAGAGCATCATCTGTGTTTGCTAATTGGAGGATGGGCATCATTCCTTCTCTTCCATGGAAGAATGGAGCAGTCAGAAGCAGACTACAACCTCAGTTAGCGTGGTTTGCATGTCCTCAGCCAGTATTCACTGTCTGTTTCTAAGGTCATGCTGGGAAGGAGTGTTGGAGGGAGCAGGCTGCATGCATTGCATGAAATGGGGCTTTCCCCAGAGTGTAGCTTTTGGGTGTTTCAGAACCTATACAACTGTAGTGGTTTTACTTTGCAGCCTATCTGACACACTGTCATCTTTGTGGAGGTTCAGATTTGGTTAAGACAGGGATTTATTGCACTGTTATGTTTCCCGGACAGCACCAGTCCAGATGTTAGTTAATGCAATGCAGTAGTTAGTGGGAACAATGTCCTGCAGTGGGGTAACATTTTTAGCAAGTGTGACCATAAATGTCACAGAGTTGCATTGTAAGCACACCAACTTTACTCGAATTTGGAAACATATGCTAACTGTTCCTGAACTTTTTCCTAAACAGAATCTCAATCAAATCATTCTAATCAGTCTGACAGTGGAGTTTCTGACACTCAGCCAGCTGGACATGTCCGTTCCCAAAGTATTGTCAGCTCCATGTTCTCTGAGGCGTGGAAACGAGGCACTCAACTGGAGGAATCCAGCAAGGTAACAAGAAGATTTTAGTTTGAGAACCAACGTCCAACAAAATGTACAAGAAAGTGATACCTCTCCCACCTCTGTCTTGAGTGGGATTTCTTCTCTTTATTCTGTTATTGACATACTCTGCCATATAATTGTGTTTTTTGAGGAATCACTTTGCCCTGGAACCTTCTGTTCTTGCTTTTATCTGTGTGCACAGAAGCCCTCTGTTTTTTGAAGGTGTTATAGAGCCCTATAGAATCCTATTAAGTAATGTTGAATAAAGACAAAATAAAAAGATCAGCTGTTAACAAGTTCAATGAAATTCTTTCACCAAGACCTCTAGTTAACTAGCACATCTTTCCATTGTAAAGATGTGAATAACTGAGGCCTAAACATGAATATGTCTTTAGTACTCCAGAAGTTTTTGCTCAAATGTTTTCTAATATATTCGGTGGAAATGGAAACAGTAACCATAGATACGGTCAAAGCAAAAGTACTAAAATTGACAGCAGTTGTGAATTGAGGCAGATTTGTTATGTCCTGTTGCTGGTAAAGAGTTAAAAATAAGTTAAGCTATTGAAGCCTGGGTCTGGCTAGTTTTCTGTCCTTGCTGTGGTAGCTGACTGCTGTAGTTCCTGGGGAATACTTCCAAACACTGCAGAAGTGCCACTTAAGCTGTTTTTTTTATCAGGCTCAAAGGAATTTCCAGCTTCCTGAACAGCCATAACATGAGTATTAACTGCAGCTGTTACATGGGGGAGCACATTGACTGGATGCTATGAGAAGCTGTCTTTAGTCCTTTAAGTTTTGAATCTTTCCCAGACCCCAGGTTCAAGCTGGAGAAGCAAGCTTTTTAAATATAAATCCATAAGTCACTACACCTGGCATTGGTCCATCAGATAAATAGCTGATAAGACGACACAACATCACATTTTCGAATAAGAAAATACATAGGGCACATTGTGAAAACTGACATGGCTGTGTTCTTTGAGATTCATAACTTTTCTGGAGTGCCTGCTGGCTTGGAAGTTGTCTGATTCTAGCTGTAATGCAGTACTCAGCCCAGGAATGTAGCTTGCTAAAATGTGAGCCAGATTTTTCTACTGCATGAGTGCAACACCTTGTGCTGCATGTTCTTCGGCAGATGGCTGGTGTATGTGTACAGGGTGCATAATTTCTTCAGGAGCAGGGCAGATGCAAAAGGGCACTTGAGTCTGTCTAGCGTGTATATGACAGAGGTCAGAGAGTACTGCTATGAGACCTGTAATGTCACTGTTTCCTAAAGTTTTGGTTTTAAGGTGAAAATCTTGCTGCTACACTCTCTGTAATCTTTCAGGAAAAAGTTTCAAGTTTACCACAGTGGGGTCACTGTTCTTACCAAGTCCATAGTGCTGCTGACAACTGCTCATTTAAATAAACCTGGAGAATTTTTACATTTTCTGATTAAAACCATTTCAAAAATAAAATATTCAGTGTTCCCTGTTGAGGGACATCCATATTTCAAGATTTTATTGGTTTGAATTCCCTTCTATGCACAAATCCAAGAAAAGGTATGTTTTTCTTCTGGGTGAATGGATTGCCCTAAAACTTAAGAAGAATCCAAATGAAATGAACTGTGTAAAATTGAAATTCAAAGCCATGTTAAAAAATTCTGAGCAAATTGATGACAGATTTACCTTTAGTGAAACTACAATACATGATTTTTTTATCCTGTACAGGTCTGGCCCAAGGAACTTAAATAACTAACAAATCAGACTGGCAGTGGAAAATGTTAAACTGTGTGGCAAGGAAGGAAACAACAGTGTTGAAAAAGTTGTAATTTATGTGAAAAGATAGTTTGTAGTGACACTGAGACCTGCTGGTTTAGGCAGATTACTCTCCAAACAGTTACTTTAGAGGTGGCTATTCCACAGTGCCTTGGTGACAAAGCTCACTGAATGCATTCATGTGGGCAGGTTGCTGCCAGTGGCAGAATGAATGGACACGTGTCCGGCATGTCCCTTCACTTTCTGCAACTGCTCTCTCCCTCCTTGTCACCCTTGCCTCATCCTCCTCTGTAAGCAGGGCAGAACAGAGCATACTTTGGCTCAGCAGCGAGATGACACTGAGGATGTTCAGCTAGCCAGGGTCTTGTACAGGTTGGCCAGTGGCTAACTGCTCAACAAGTTAACAATTGGCGAGTTCTGCCATTTTTTCCTGCATTTACCAGTAACTTCCCAACAATTTCTTGAAGTTGACAATATATTGAGATCCCTAGCAATCTGTCATATTTGACTGAAATTTCCTAACCAATCCAAAGGCAACTGGTATAGAAAAAGATATGGCAAGCAGTTCAATTGCAAAAGCTTGTTTTCTCAGGAAAAACAGCTAAAAAAAAGAAACAGAATATTTTTTTGTAATGTTTTTGAGAATTCCAGATAGTCATGATGATGCATGCTATAAATATGAATTGATAGTGCTTAATAAGTAATTTTTCAAGTTACACAGAAGGACATTACATAGGTATGAGGCCAAACAAGGGCAATGATCTGTTTCAAGGTTCTTCATAAACAAAGTTTCATTGAATATGTTTCTGCTTGTGGAAATCTAATTTGATCTGTGGAGATGGGAGAGATGCTCCCCCTCCTGATATGCACAGTATTCTTTTTTCCACATCTGTAGTGTTTAATTTGCTCACTGTGAAAATGGCTGTCCACAGTGGATATGAGGAAAATTCCTCTCTGTTTCAATTAGATCTGAGTTTAAAACCCCCACATTTCCTAAACCAGAGGTAATCTATCCACATCATATGTTGAAAAATTGTTGTTTTCTCCAAAGACTAGTTTATTAATACTGTTCATATTCTTCACAGTCGGGCATTGGAGGTCTTGTATCTCGTTTTGCTTGTTAGGTTTTTAACACATTATTTCAAATGGGATGCTACAACAGGCATCAAAATGCATGCTCACCATATGTGCCTTAAGTTACAAATTCATGATTCTCCAAGGTCTTGCCATTCAGGGATAGCTGTTCTGTTATGCCTTGGTCTCCCTCTCTGTTTGTTTTATGCCGCTTTTATTTTTCCTGTTGCCTTTTGCTGTCTCAGGTGTCAAAAGTGAAGCTCAGCACAGCTAAAGTCAGCACACCCGCAGTGCCTTAAACAGGGCACAATGAAGGTCAGGTAGTGCTACTTGAAAATCAATAACCCGGGTGATTGGGAGAATGGTAATTTACAGACTAACACTTGCAAGAGATAAGACTTCTCTCCTGTTTTGTTATGTGAACACCTTAATTTATCTCCAGAACTATTATGCTCTTGCCTTCCAGACCTAGTGTGACAGGTAGAGGCACAACCCATGTGTGGTGTAAATCACCGTTTCTTGTTTCTGACTCTAATACTTTTGGTTGCGTTCTGAGCATATAGAAACTCTGTGCACCTGTGTTTAGTACTAAGCAATATGCAAATCTGCTTGTACAGGGCAAATGAATTTAATTGGGCAAACTTGTGACAAAGTGTCTGCTGATGAAGTATAGATACCCAGTGTGGTCAGTTGCCATGTTGGTGTTGCATTTCCAATGCATGTTTCTGTGCTGTGCACTGTGAAATTCACAACTTGGCTTGTAGCCAGACCACTTTGTATTAGGAAGATGGTTATAAACTTGAGCACTCTAATTATCTTTTTAATTTTTAACAGGAATGTAGGCTTACAATGTTAGAGAAACAATTTAACTTGAGCAAAACCCAACAAGTAGACTAAAACATTGCCTGCTGCTTTCCCACTGCTCCTGCCCTTAGTCTTTCCCTGTCTTTGCTTTCTTTTTCTGCTTCGGCTAATAGTTGCATGTGTAGCTTTTCTTTCCCAAGCTAACCTTCTTTTGCAGCTCCTTCTGGGAATTTTTTCCTAGGAAGTCTTGGTTCTCCCTCTTTTTCCTAATTCTTTCCCTTGTCAGTCTTGGATATTAGAGCATGTGAAGTGGAATGATCTCAGTAGTATTCTTGCATAGAGTTTGCTCTTCACGTGTTTTACAGCAGTTCAGGATTTCTGCATTTTGTAACGCTGCACAGTGTAAAGCCTGAGCTAACCAACATAAAGACTTGACAGATGCCATGTATGGTTTAACCATAGTCTTACTGAGCTGGCGAGATGTCTGCAGAGTCTCTTGCTCTGCCTGACGCTCTCTGTCATGGCCCATGGTGCTCAGGGGAGTGTTCTGTTTGGGTCATTATACTTGCCCAGAGGAGGAACAGTGTTTCTCAGTGCATACAGCTGCCTGCCCCACAGAAGGGACAAGGCTGGTGTATTTTCTCCGTGACATTCAGCCTAGCTTGGAGTGGATGTGACTCCACTGGTTCTTGCCAGCTTCCCTCCCTGTCTGCCTGGTCAGACTGCATAGTCCAGGTCAGTCACTACATGGAGTTGTCTCTTGCTGCATTGTTTTGCTAATACTTCCTGCATGCTGTAATCTGCCACTTAATTTTTAATGACAGGCACATTTTAGACCTTGACTTTATATCTCTTTGTCTCCCTCCCTTCCTCTCTCCCTATTTTCCTATTTCTCCCTTTCCACTTGCACTAAAAATCCATTTCCAATAGGCCCGAATGGAGTCTGCAGGTCGGCCCTTCATATCTGTTGCACCTCCTGTGTCCCCACAGACAAAAGTGGCAACCCCCTATAT
>VWZY01008407.1:1004544-1069608 GCA_013399075.1 Chloroceryle aenea
CTCTTAGGCCAGAAAGAAGGCACCGAAATCTGCTTCGACACCAGCTGGGGGCAGATGCTGCTGGACCTCCTCTCATGCAGGCACAGGGTGGAGAGGCAGCTGTAGTTTGTCCCTGGGACCAGGAGCAACAAAGAAATCTCTGATACAGCAACCCAAGGCAAAACACACCACTGGAGAATGCTGACCAATTGCTGTGCGCAATANAAGTGACCCAAAAATTCCATCCACAGCCATTATTGCAGAATAAACAATTCCACATGCTATCAGTAGAGACCATCAGACCATAGCCAGTTCTTTAAGGACCTGCACACATTCCCCATTCTGGGTTTTGCAGCTTCATGTTCTGTGCTGAGCTCTGGCAAGGCATTCAGCACTATCTCGAGGGCCCGCTGATCTGCTCTTGCAACATCGCAAACTTACAAGCCGACCAACCAAGGTGAATGAAGATTAAGGACGTGGGTGTATCATGCGCAGTGAAGGACACGCTACCACCACCCACCTGTCAGATGTATTCAAGCACCTGCTCTTAGAAATTTTACCAATGCCTGGCCTTCCAGCTGGAGCTTGGGTGCACAGGGAGAGAGGTTCAGCTTTCATTTAGGGACTCACTAAGCTGCTGTAATTTGATGCTTTTTGAGTACTGTGCACGCGCTCAAGCGTTATTGCAAACATATTCAGGACATGACAAACCAAGCAAGCACTGGTAGGCCTGGAAAACAGGGCCACACTGTGAGCACCACAGTCTGTGCAAGCCCCACCTCCTTGTGCATAAACCTGTAGCCCTGCCCTGTGACATGAGAAACACTCAAACCCATGACTGCATAACCCCTGCTCCTAGGCCTCCTTCCAGAGAAATGACGGTCTGAGGGAACAGAACATGGCTGCTTCTGTTATGCTTGATGTCAGACCAAAGTTTTCACAGAGGAAGGGAGACATGTATCTAGTCTGGCTAACAGCCCCAAAACCACCAAACTACTGCCATCTTCCAGAAAAAGACAACAGCGTCTTGGCTACATGTCTGTGGACTGTGCAGGGAGAAAGTCATTTTTATCCTCGCACCAGTTTCTTAAAAGCTGTATCTGCACCCAAGCTGGTTTCTTACACACTGTCACGGGACTTAACACACTCTTCCACAAGCTCACAGCCGGTGATCACATTCATCCATATCCCAGAAACACACCTCTCCCATTTGATTCCTCATACTTCCCACCACGAGCAGCTATTGCACCTCCTTACCCAGGTTTGCACAAAACCTGCACCACCATCTTGATTGTGCCACTAATTGCCAAGCAAGGGGTGCAAGTCTAATTGCCTATATTGATGCCAACACCGACTGGCACAAATGCAGCCCAGGCAGCACGCTCTTGTGCACTGCCCTGTTTTTACACCTGCGCCTCAGAAGACAGCTCCAGCACTGTCTCACCTTTGGCAAGCTACTGTTGCCACCCACTGGAACAGGGCCTGTTGACAGCCAAGTGGAGTTGTCTGAGACAATGTCCTGGCCCAAGAGGCTCTCATGATACAGGGGTCAGCTCGGTCTGCAGGTAACAGGCCTACAACAGGAGGTTTAATCAGTTCCCTGTTGCTGTGTGACATTTACCCACAGATAACTATTGTACTTCCTCAGGGCAGGCTTCTACAGCCATCACTTTACACTGACCTGCTGGGCAAAATCAATGAGCAGCATTTTTAACTGAGACTAGATTAAAAAGCAATCAACACAAGGGGCTACAGCGCCTTTGCTTGGTACTACTGCACCCCAGATCCTCCAGGACAACTCAAAATATCTATTTCTTTAAAATAAACAATGGAGAAGGCTGGGGGAAGAGCTAGGACTACTATTAGTTACTGCTTGGATTTCCATGGGAAACCAGGACACACAACAGCCCTTTTTACTTCCAATAAAGACATTTTGGCAACAGACACAAAGACAACAATTGCCATCTGTCCTGCCTCTGCACAGGGCTCTCACAGTACATACGCAAGTCTAGTCATCAAGTACAAAATAGCCAATTTACAATACCTGATTGGATTTTTAAGATTATATTGTGCATAAGACTAAAGGTGGGGGTAAGTTTCTCTAGTGCAAGCAGGCATGAGGAGATTGAACCCTAGATCACCACCCCTAGAGTTTATCTTCAGACCCCAGCGGGACCTGTAAACTTTGTTTCACCTTCATCATCAATGTCATCTGTGAGCGGTTTAAACCAGCAGCACCCGCAGCGAGTATCTCGCTGCGGAGAGGAGCACATCAGTGCAGAACACAAAACAAACCTGGGGCACTCAGAAGATGAGGAAATAGGTAGAGGTCCTCTGGGCTGCAGCCATCTTAACTGTCTAAACTGAAAGGTGAGTGAATGAAAGCCAGCTCTGCATGCCCCTGTGTCAGCCTACATGTGCAGAGCAGCTGCAGAAGTGTTTATGCTAAAGATGTATCCCAACTATCTCAAAGTCTGTTACAGGAACAGCTCTGTGCAGAAATCCCAGTGTCTGCTAGCACATAACCGTTCCTCCAGCTGCACAGGACTGTAGTGTAGAAGCAGATGGGGTGTCCACTGGCCAGTAACCCTTCACCGCAAGCATCCAGGACATCCCAAGCGCTAAGCACTGCTGCCAAGGGCACACAGGACTCCTGAGACAGATCCCAAAGCCTGTCAGAAGAAGTCAATTCAAGTGAAGTATGAACTACTCAATGAGTTTGTTACATCTGAATGGGTCAACTTCATTCAATGTCAGACGGCTCAGGATAGCCTCTGCTGGCAGCTGGAAGAGCCATTCGTTCAAACAACTCAAATCACTATTGTTTTATAACAAGGGAAAAAAGAAACCAAAACAAAACAAAACCAAAAGAGTGGTTGTTAGAATTATCCTTCATTCAGTTATACTGGATGGCTCCCCAGAGGCTGGTGGAGATCTGGGAAGCCCTGACAGCCCCTGCAGCAGGAGATGCAGTGTTCTGTCCTCTAGTCTTCACTCTGAGTAATGCATGATTGACTCCACATAGTTCCCTGGGAAAAGCCCCGTCACTCCATTCATGACCCCCTCATACCAGCCATCATCATTTTTCTTGATGACATAAATGATGGCGCCTTCCTGAAACGAGAGCTCATCTTCTTTGTCCTTCGTGTAGTCATAGATAGCCACCACTAGGAAAGAACAGAGCATGACTGTTAGGAGAGGTATGGTGAGGAGGACAATCAACCTACCCTGTACCAAGCTCTCCACAATCTCAGAGAACTGCGGCGCCTCACCTCTGTGTGCAGAACAACCTGCTGATATGGGCAGTTTCTTCCACCCCCTTGTATAAGAGTTGATGCTTTGAAGCACATGAGCCAGGACTACTTTAACACTTCTATTCTTACTATTTCCAGACCCACCAGAGGAAAAGTTTACAAACACATGACAAACTTTTGCTGTGCAATAATACAGGAAGGTGGATGCAGCTACCCATGGTTATGACCACTCAGACTTACACTGAGATTCACGTACTTAATGTATGTGCTAAACTAGATCTCTGCACAACCAACAGCAGGAAAAGGTGGAAGGAGAGTAATGAGCTCTTATCAGATCACAGTAAGAATGAGCCAAGGGTTATGTACCAGACTTCCAGCTCCCTTAGCCATCTCCACACTGAAATCTGTAAAAATTGCATGTGCAGAACCAATAGCTACGAGTATTATTATATATGTAATACAGGGTAAAAAGGGGCAAGGTGGATGAATCCCAGTTAGGAGGCAGGAAGAAGGTGGTTCTCTGAAACAAAATGTACGCCTACTGTATGAGGACATTTTTCTTACAGCTGCAGAGTATTTTACTGAAGGCACAAAAGCTGTTAGGAAAGTCAAAGAAACTGGACAAAGCACTGGAAATATTAAAGACAGCATTATCCTGAAATGGCAGAAAATAGATAACAACGTGGTATGTTTTTCCAGTCTCAGTCCTAGCATTATGTGTTCCATACAAAAAATTAGCTATGCTGGACTCCAAATACTCTGACAAATAGCAACAGTCACTTGGCAATGAAATGTGCAGTGCTGCCATTGAAACAAAATGGATGTTGGACAGGGCCCCTAAAATCTTGGACTGGGGATAGAACAGAAGATACTCTAAATCAAAGCAAGGATAAAAAAAATAAAAGCATGTGATCATGAGCACAATGTCCAAGAGTACTACTAAACTCATCATTCTGCTCAAAATAGGTCATTTCCTTTTGAGGGAGCAAAGGAATCAATACAAATATTTACTAGAGAAACCTGAATCCTGGAGAGATTATAAAATGTAGAAATCAATCCTGGTGGAGTACGTACAGAGATCAATTTATTTTTTAATAAATGTCCCAAAGAGGAGATTTGCATCATTTGACCAGAGTATATTAAAAAACCCACATGTTCCTGGCTATACACTTATGCCAGCACAGTTGTTAAGTTTGATTCTAACTAGTTTTAGACATACCATTCTAAGAAAACAAAACACAAATGGAGAAATGAGTAAGTTTTAGCTTGCAAAACAAAAGTCACTATATGAACACAACACATTCAGTTAAAGGCCTTCAAAATTCCTTTTTAACTGCCTTCTATACCTGTTCATTTTAAAACATTTCTTCCTAGAGTCACTATGCTGTTGTTCTTGATTCTTTTCATAACAATTCCTTTCCTTCTCATTTTTGAGTGTACTCTAGTCCCTTCTGGTACTGAATGGATTCATTATTTCATGATCACAAGTAGGATTTCTTCCCTAAGTTTGTGATGAAAATTCACTTCTTGTTAAGCTTCTCATATAATTAATTACCTGAAACCTGGTTTTGTTTTTACATCACCATTGCTTCTTCCTGCATGTTACTTTTGTACTGGCAATGCTCTTCTCTCTGAAAGATAACAGTCTTAATCCTTCTGTCTGTAGTCCCACCACTTCAAGCTGTGAGTTTGTCACATACCATGAGTTACCAGAAGCCCAGGCCAGTATTGCAGGAGACAGGAAGAAGAAATACTGGTTCAGGAGGTGTCATCCTTCCCTGCAAGACTGAGCCAGGACCTCTTTTAGTTTCTGTCGCAACATGTTTCAATGCATGTGAAAAAAAGATTGCTTATATAGATTGATATTCTTCCAATTGGTGATCGTTGGTTCATCAACGATTACACAGATTTTGGCTAAAGTCTGTTACATCAAATTGACAACAGCTGTAGGTTAGACTGATTATCCCACTGGGACCACACATTTTATCTAGTATGGGGGCAATTTTTCCTTCTGGATACCTGTTTCTGTTCATTATTTGCAAAGTTGGGACATTCTGTTCATTATTTCTGTTTATTCTGTTCATTATTTGCAAAGTTGGGACATTTTCTTACCTTTTCACACCACACAGCCAAACACACAACTTAATGAAAAACTGCAGCATGGTTTCCTTGACACTGTAGGTCAGCTGTTGCTATTACAGCCATGTGGTAGTGTTCTCAAGCTCAACAGCCCCAGTAACTGTATCCTACCTAAGAGTTTCTCCAGGTGTTCACTTCCTCAGCTGTAGTAGGTTAGAGCATGTCTTAATGTTACATATAGCTTCCACATTGCATGATCTCTACAGAACAGGATCATACTGAATCCCATCTCAATATATAGCAGCCCTCTGTATTTGACACCTCCTTGCTGTCTCAGGTTCTACATTCTCACTTTCACAAAGGTTATCTACAGTAAACCTATTAGAAATGCTTTCATATGGCCGTTCACTTAAATAAATTCATAACAAAAGAAGCAGCATAAATCCTAAGAATTGCTATTCTGCTTCTTGGGGGTAATAGCGTTTGAACAGCCATTTCCTTCCATCAGTTTTGTCCACTTTGAATCATGTGGCACAGATACTATTCAGCGGAACTGAAGGAGCTGACACAGAAATAATTATTTTGCAGAAGATAAAGCATTATTACTTCACAGCCGGACAAACACACACATCCTTTGAGTATGAAAGTCCTCTTTCAGCATGGGGCTTTTCCTTAACTTAAAGCTTGCTTGCTACAAAAAAAAAAAAAAATCAGAGCCGAGCACTTGTCTCCCAACTCCAGCAAAGCAGTCAAATCCCAAGACATAGGCTGCATGGAAGTAGTGCTGTTCATGTAACTACAACAGAATCCACACCTGTGGCAATATCACAGTTTTCTGCTGTCCTAATACTGCTCTTGAACAGTTCTTCATACACTGTAAGCACTTAAATTTTTTATTACTTTTGAGTGTTTCTAAGAACAGATCAGACTATTAGATGTTTTAGTCATCTAGTTTTCAAAATACAGATCAAAATTATGGTTTTGTGCATGGGACTCTACATCAAAATGAATCTTTTGTTTCCTATACTTTTGCTTTTATGCAGGAAAAATGTTCTGACTAAAAAAGCCTGACTGTCTCCAGCATAACATTAAAGACTCCCATGACAGTTTTGCTATCCCATGTGATTTTCCCTGTAAATACCACACTACAAGTGCTGATATGGAACAGATCTGTACATATATGCAGCTATTTAAATTATTTTAGTTCACAAGCTCATAGAAGTGTCACAGAAAATCAGATCAGAAAAATATGCTAGAATTCAAATAGCATTATCTCTTCAAACAGAGAACAGTTTTCCCAGGCCATGTGCCATATGATTTTGTGGCTTCTCTTCCCCACAAACGCACTCAAACATACCCACTTTGCATTAGTATTAGACACTATAAACAGGCAACGCACACTAGAATCCTCTTTTTTTCCTCATTTTTTCGTAGCTGAAACGCCACTGAGGATTATTTGCTGAGGGCCAGGTGGCAGGAATAACGGAAACATAAAGACAGTGACACAAATTAAGAGTGTCTTATGCCTGGAAAAATACAGAGAACAATCTTGAGACTCACTCATCAAAATGTAATGCTGTTGCATTCTTCATCCAGCACAAAATACATCAGTCACAATGAAACTGAGCAGATACTGTGCATTTTCAGAACTGCCCGATGAGCAGAAGTAAGTACATTATGTAGCACATACATTATTAGCTTAAACCGCCATCAGGATGCCCACCCCAGTCCAAAACCTGATTCTGGGAAGCCAGGTAACTAATTTCAGTAATCAGGAATACCCTAACAACTGCACAGCAAGAAGAGTGCTTTGTATATATGATCCATTTTTACCCTGTCCCCCTCATGGAAATAAGCTTCCCTGACAAGAACAAGCTGAAGCAACTTTTAATCAGACAAAGAGCCTGTGTGCATCAACAGAATAATAGTGACACTCGCTGTCAGTCAGGAGTGGGGACAGGTCAGTAGAAATAGTGAGTCATGTAAACACGCTGCAAGTCAGACACTTGGTCTGATAAAGAGTCTCAGCTTATCAGCAAAGCCTGGGTACTCCCTGCACTAAACACCAGACAGAAGGGGGGTGGGGGGATAACTCCCACATATTCCTCCATCTCCCTCAGGAACAGTAACATTTTCTTTGGGCTGTAGTTGTCAGAAAGTGCCTCTTTCATCTTTTTTTTTAAATTCCTCTCAAGTCCTGCACAGGATTTATCTTTGTGGCATTCTTTAATTTTTTTCTCTCCTGATGCAGACTGAATGTGTTTAACAGGCACTCAGCTGAGATGCCTGGTTGTTTTACATTAGATTTTTATATCACCCTTTACTAAGAGGTACATGACTGTTTCACAGGAGAACACCAGGCAGTGGATTTTTTTTTTTCATGTTCAAGGGCCTCTAAGCCATAACAAAGGGAGCGATACAGATGCAGAATTAGGCTAGAGTGTCTTTACCTCCTTAGTTTAAACTTTTTACCTGTACCTGTTTCAGAATTGGAAGACATCTAGATGCAGCCACACTGCAATGCCTCAGTTAGTCTGTCCTACACAGATCCAGGGCTTTTTAGCTTAGCACAGCCCCACACTGACGCAGCATTGCAGCGTCCAGAACCCTAAAGACACACTGCAGCACTTCTCCGGACGCACCTACACATCCAACATTCAAGTGCAACTGCAGCCCTGATTCATCTTTGACCTCAGATGAGTTTGATTATTAGGATTAAGCAGACTACTGAAGGTGAGTCTTAAATAGATTACAGAAGATTAAAAAAAATATGTAATTAAACATAAAAAAAAAATCTAACCTTTATCTTTCCTCTGTGGAGAAACGGGCAAAAGAGTCAAGACTCGGAAGAGTAGCTGAACTCTGATTCAAGTTGCCATTTGGAGGAGCACCTCCACCACAATAACAAATCCTGGCTACAAAGAAGTCTAGGCAGACTCTGTGCTCAAGCGGGATGGCAGCAGCTTATACAAAATGTTGTTCCAAACACGACCGTACCCTTTCTGATAGCTCTAAACCTACCCTTTTCTAAGTAGGTCCTTGGTGCCCAAGGAGGGTCCTCCTCAGCATATGGATCACTGTACTCCACCACAGCTGCTTCCTCTTCCTCATAGTCCTCAGGGGGTGGGGGTGGAGGTGGAGATTCATCAAACAGTGTCTCATCCACAGGTGGTGGCGGGGGAGGAGTATCTGAAACTGAAAACAAGCAATAGTATAACCAAGAAAATGTCTCTGTAACCATGGTAGCAGGCTGAAGTAATGTTCCCCATCCCAACTAGTTGCACAGGGACCATCAGTTAGAACTTGTAGAAATACATTAGAAAGAATAAAATCCAGAGAAGGAAGAACCAGGTTCCTCTAATAAAATTATTTCCTTCTTCCTCTCTTTGCAATTTCAGACAAACTCGCAGAGGCAGGAGAGATGGCAGAATTCTGGCTATATACAGACAAATCTTTCATCCACTCAAAACAAAAGTGACATCCAGTCATATAGCACAAAGAAGCAGCCAACTTACTGTTTTCCTGAACTCTGGCCACAAATCCCATTAACGGTAACTGTGGAGTTACCTGTAGGATGGAGGGGGGAGGAGGAGCAAGGGATGCTGCCACATAAATTAAAAAGAGAGAGGCATTCAGTTAGAAACACTACAAAGCAGCAAACAGGAAAGTAGACATCATCACCACTCAGACAGTGTAGCAGCTGCCAAGAAGCTGAGATAAAAAGACTGACATTCAAAGAAAAATGGCTCAAGCGGTGTAAGCGTGTTTCTAATCCTTGCTTGAAGGAGAGTTCACCAGTCAAAAAAAGTCCTACTCGGCTCTTTTTCATAAGATTACGAATCCATGCTGAAATAGTTCTCTGATCTGACAATGAGATCCATTTAAGCTGAAGTTTATTACTACAGCAATATAACACTTTATTAATAGATCTATCTAACAAATATATAAAAAGGATTACCTCCCTATAATCTACTTTTTAGATCAAATTGATATTTATAGACGTCACCTCTGCATCCACCAAACCTTAGCAATGAAAATGGATTATAACTAGTTTTCTCGAAAACACAGGTCAAAAAAAAAAACCCAAAACCAAAACCACCAAACCCACAATCAGCTGAGGCAGTGATTTTAGGCAAAACAGAAAAGGATGCCTTTGAGAACTGAGCTTACTTAAAACACAGGACTTCTGACCTTACTGGTATAACAAAATGCAGTGTGCTGCAGACGAACAAGGGGGCCTATTCCAGGTGTGCTGCCTCATTTCCCTCCCAACTGATTTCATGGACCACTGCACTGAACTCTCTGAACAGCCCTTTTACAAATACAGCTCTCCTGGAACCTGTACAATACATGTGAATTCACATTTGAAGAAGATACTCGCAATGAGCTGCAAATGCTGTAACACTGAACTGTGGTTTAAGCCAAGAATGAAAGTTTCAGTCATCTAATTAAGTTAAAAAAACCCCAACTTGTTTTACTATTACTTATGCAGTAACATTCTTTAAGTATGTTACAAGATTATTTTTCAGAAAGCACACCTCAAGAAAAGCACAATAAATAAATTTCTTGTTAGCAGTGGCATACAAAAACATTTAGTCATGTCCAAAAGAATGAGGAAAAAAGGGCTACAGTTCATCTACCGATATGTTTATTTAACTTACAGAACAGAACTGTAACAATACAACTTCAGACTAATTCCAGAGCTGGTAAGAAAACTGTCAGGTACGCTGTAGTATTTTTCAGAATTAATTCAGATCATCACAGCAAATGAAAAGGACATTTAAAATTCATGTCTCAAAATTTCCGTGTTTGCTTATTTCAGTAACTATTATCTGAAGTGCTTTGGATTTGTTCTGTCACTCACAATTACATTCTTTTTACAATCACACACCCTAAACAAAACAAAAAAAACAGAGAGCAACCATCCTTTTTCCTGCAAAATATCCTTGCACCTCCATACAGAGCAAGCTCCATTATCCCACCATTTAATTGACATTTCTTGAGAAAAACTGAAAAACGTTTCTAATTATAGCTTCTTTGGCTTGAACGATGTGACCTCCAACAGTATTTATTCCTTTGACTGTAACCACAGTAGCTGGAAAAAGATCTGGTCTGGCATTTTTTTAAAGCGAGAGAAGGGAAATTGCATGTGAAGTCCTACTGAAATGCAGTTATATTCATGAATTCAGCATTCTTGTGCAGCTACAATGTCCCTGACTTTTTAATTATATCAAATTGTGCAGTTTCAAAATGTTTCCTGTACTCAGCATCACATGGATTCATACAACTCATATATATCATATGAAACTAGCTTCAGATTCCCAGGTCCCTTCAGCATACTTTATTCATGTGCTATATATATATTTCTTTAAAAGAAATAACAAGGCTTTCCACAGAGAAAAGTAAATTACTCTGGACAAGCACTCCAAGCAAATACAAAAAATCCCTTAGTTTAGTTTGGGTTGTGCAATTTAATCCAAATGGTGATGCTAACACTATCTGACACCACTCCTTGCTTATCTTAACCATTTGGTTTGTGCTTCGGTCTATGCACAGTGCAGGGACTATCATATTAGATTGTCTCTATTTGATGTATAATGACTTTAAGCTAGTTTTGACCTTTAGGAGTCAACACAATAAATATTTTACTAATAATGACTTTGTTTATAAAGTGCATCACAAGAACTTTACTGTACCTCTGCTGTCTCTAAAGATGAGAAAGACAGCAGCTTAAACATGCCCTCCCAGCTTCCTTCCATATAGACGACCATTGGTAGATTATGAATTTGTCTACACGGTGGTTGTAAATTCAGAAATGCTTAAGAGCACCTTCCATTAGGTTGCTTCAGCCTAGTAAGAATTAACCTGTACAAATAGTGTGTAGTGTAGACCACCATATCAATACTGGCCCAGTTTCATGCCATGGGGTTTTAGCCTGTGCTGAGCTCTATACTGCTTAGATACTGGTGTCTAAGGTTGCAAATTTACAATTGCAGGGAGGCACAGAATGGCTCTGGGACAGAAATATGCTGAGATCATCTAGGGTCTTCATTTCTTAATATTTCCTTTTCGGTTGTTAAAAAGGTCTTACCACAACACAGAAGAGTTATATTATCTTAGAAGTGGCATTCAAAAGAACAGGGCAAGACAATTCTCTTTCAACCTCCTGTGAAGTGAATAAACAAAAATGACTATGCCAACATATTTAAAAAACGGAAGTTCAAAAAAGAGTCTGCAAAGGACAAGACATAGCAGGTACCCTTCTCTGCCAGTTGTAAGGCCTCTTTCTCACCTCTTAAGTTTGTATTTTCTCCCTCTCTTCAGGAATGATGAGAAGCAATTATGGCCCTGTCCTGTCACTACTAACCCTGCTCCTTGCAGAAATAACAATCCCTCTTTTCTTAGGGTCTTCATCAATTCTGCATGCCTGTGTATCCTCCTCTTCCCCAGTACAGGCCAAAAAAGCTTGGTTTACTATAACTGCAAAGATAATCAATTCTGTTTTCTGCCAGGTGTATTAAAAAGTCTCCTATTACAACTGCTTATTTATGTTCTATCAAAGTATGCCAGTATAATTGAAGTATTTTGTTTGTAATTTACAGCTCAAGTGACTAATCACCACAATCATTATCTTCTTTTTGGGTGCACAGACCAAACTGTGGTTCTATGACCTATTTAAAGTCTATTTGGCATCATCCACGAATACCTATTAACAATGCAATGGTAGCTTGCAGAGAATTATACCTTTGCTAAAGCAGAAATGCACGGCAGTTGTCAGAAGCTCTATGGTTATACAGAAAATCTTCTTTACTGCAAAGGTATGCTAAAAGGTTTCCTTTAATGTTCTCATACTTTCCTTCTTGCCTATTATTCCCCTTCAGCGTTCAATATACACATAATGTGCTTAACACACACTGCATATTTCAGGCAATGAGACTGCAATTTATTCATACAGCCTCCTCCACCCCTGTCCCCAGCAGGACTATCCATTTCCTGCTCAAGTTAACCACGCACATCTCTTTTCAGGGTAGCTCATAAGCACTAATATTCGAACCTGATCAAATCCTTTAAATGCAGATTGCATCATTTGACCTAATTCCAAGTTCAGTCCTCAATTTAAAATAAAAATCAATCAAACAAACCACAACACCATAAACCACCACAACAACCACAAAACACAAATGCACTCAAGCTTGTAAGTCAATATTCCATCTTTCTGGCAATAGCGTATTTTACTGAAAAGGGATCTTCAGAATGTCTTTTTGTAGCTTGATCAAAAAAGAAAAGAAAGTTTCCCCTACTCTTGTATCAAAACCTTTAAGCCACATCAGAAGCACAGGAAAAAGGACTCCTTAGATAAAAAGCTACTGTGTTATGCCTGACACACAGGACACACAACTCCTTGTTAGTATCTCATTCTCCTTTTTAAGACAGGTAGCCCATTAAAATAACATCACCTGTGGACTTAGCAGATGACACAGCTCCCTTGCTTCCCACGCCAAACACCACTGATGTCTCTAAGGTGTCTAATGCTTACCTGTGTATAACAAGTGCAATTTCCTGAATGATCCATTAATTAGATGTATGCTTTTTCCAAGATAAAGACCAATTAATGAAGAATTGGTGTTCTGGTACAAAATCAAATACCCATCCCACACCAAAGCAGGTCTGTGACATATGGTGTAGGTAAAAGACTAAAGTTTGTCTAATAGGGACTGTGAGATCTAAAGAAATTTATTCGGAATCAAAGACAATATTGGTTTGAGCTGCTTGTCACAATGGAAGCCGAAGACTGTACTTGGACTGCAGCTTTGGCACGGCTGCCAGCAACATACTGGAAGCTACCTAACTGGAAGATCTGCAATGGAGACATGGTATTTCAGAGATCCAAAGGTCAATCCATTTACCACTCTGTTGAATTCAACAGAGCAAAAGAACTTTCTTACCTGGGTTCTGGTTATAAAATGGTCCCCCATTCATCTGGTTCTGAAGGCTTGTCTGTGACGTGATCGAAGGAGGACGCCGATATGGCAACGATCCCCCTATTGTTGGGGGGGTGTGTCGAGATGCAGGCCTGTTCATACTGTAGAACTGAACGGGGTGACCTGGGTTAGAAAGAAGAACATATGAGCAAAAAGAAGAATGATGCCTGCCTGTTTGATAACCGCATTCAAAAGCTTGGAGAAGTTTTTATTGGGTTTTGTTAAGACAGTCTTCATGCTAGGAACAGTCAGCCAGTTCAGCTGGCTGGACAGGCAGGACAGCCTGTCAACAGCAACAAAAAAACCCAGCTTTCCCAACTGCCTGTACTCCACACTGCTTACAAAAGCCAGTACAAAAATACAAAGGTGTCTAAGCTACAAAGCTTCAAAAGGAAAGAAAGTAATTTCCATTTATCCATTTTATATAATGTATTATAATAATAGTTACTGATAAACCTGCAAAAAAGTAACATTTCAGATTCCAGCAATTAAGCGACATCCACATACAACCTAAGTGTGTGGGTGAGACATGCATGCAGGGCAAAACAGAGCAAACGAATCTGCAATTTTTTAAACACCTGCATTGTTTTCCACTATGTTTTGATTGCTTTGCAAAACTTCGTACTAGGTCAGTAAATAAAATGCAAGTTGCTTGCTCTGCTACTCAGTGCTTATGCAAGCGCATAAACATTCCTCCTGCTTTATACAGATATGAAAAAATGCAATTTTTACAGATGAGGAAGAAGCACAGTTAAGAAGCAATCCACAATATAGGCTATTTCATATCTTTCCTAATGTGACTTTCCAATGTGTCTGTCTCCCTGTTAATGCACTGGTAGAGATTGGAAGTGACTGCAGAGTAAGGAGTACCAACGGGACCAAAAACTACAGCCTCATAAATGGTAAATTATCCAATCTCTTCAAAAACTTTATTTCAGAGAAGCCATGGAAGCAACCTCACTAATAGCACAAAGAAACAAAAGTTCTTAAAAATAGTAAGTAACCTGACGTTTCTCTAATGGAATTGTGAATGTGAATTTCTAGCCATTAATATATTAATCTCTGCTTGATTTTGATTTGTCAGAAATAACAAAACAGTATGTCTTAAGAACTGGGATACTGACAGCACATCCAAAATGGAAAACTGATTGAGGCCCTGTATGACATAGTTCATCTTATAAACATGAAAGTAGTTTATACATCAGGATCATCTCCTGATACCAAAATTCATCACAGTTAGGAAGCTTCTAGACATAGCTGTGGATTCCAGTGTATTTTCTAAGTTTATATGAACCACACCACCTTATACTAAGTACAATTTCATGAATGCTGCTGGCACCTGGTCAAATTCTTGCTAACACTAGTAAGCACACAGACCAATTCACAATGTTATCAGCCTCCACTACAGTGAAAAGTAAAAAAGCATGCAGGCAGCTATATATGAGCGTAGCTGTCTAAAGAAGATCTCTACAACGCAGACGTAACTCCTCATCAAAAGCTGATACAGAACAGTGCTATGGCTATATGTACTATATGCTTAAGCATGACTAAGTACCATATGCTGTAACTCCAGCATATGAAAAAAAAAATTAAAAAGCAAGTTCAAACATCCAAAGTACCACAGTATTATTCTTCATAAAAAAACCCTTGTATTTTACCTGACATTGAACATACAAAAAAAGACCTTTTTAACAGTTTATTGAAAGGAGACTTGTCATCTGAAAGCACTAAAGAGACAAATCATATAAATTATACTTTGATAGAAGTATTTTTTTTTTTAAAATTCTGCTACTGAAAGAGAATAATCAGACATGAAACTCTCAGCACTCCTTCTTCCCAAACCATGGTTATTCTATGATGTTCTCAGTATCCAAAACACAGTAAAATGGTAATGTAATAAATAATTATACAGATGTAAAAACAAAATGAGAAAACTAAATTAAAAAGTAGCATACCTTGAATTGTCTCCTATAACCATGACCTTATAGGAGTCATATAGTTGGGTATTAGAAGATATTTTCTAGCTAATAGTTAAACAAAATATTTTTTAAAAATCACTGCTTCTGAAGTAACTTTGCAAAGCCTTGGGTCATGATCACATCTGGGTTCATCTGCCCACCTGCTGGAGCAGACACTCACCTGTAGAGGGTGTGGAAGAAACAGCAGGGGGAGTTGGAGAGGTGAAGCCATCAGCAAGGGGCTGAGCTCCTGCAGCAGCAGCAGCAGCATCTGGGGCAGCGGAGGGAGGGGCAGGAGCAGGAGGAGTGGGGGCAGGAGCAGAGGTAGCAGGAAGGGGAGAAGTGCCAGCCGAGCCAGCAGGGGCTAAGTGAAGAGAGGAGGAAGAGGTGGAGTTAATAAGGAGATATGTTAGTGAGGATTAGAGAAAGGCTGTTAACTATTCAGCGTTAGCTATTTATTGGATGCATAGTATTTTAGAATGCACGAGGAGATGAGAGAAAATGGATCTGTTAAAGAATGTCTCTTTCCTAGCTAGACAGGAAATGAGGGTCAAGGAAATCCACTTCTTTCTAGGTCTGAAGGGAACAACCCAGAACTTTACACAGAAATCCATTACTTTTTTAAGATGTCTTTACACTTTGTTATTTACACTTCGATCTGTAGCACCGCTGCCTGCATCCTTTGTATGAATTAGAAAATACAGGGAAGAAGAAAGCCAAAATTTTCCAGTTCTCTGATTCAGAAACATCATGTATTTCAGATCACACTGCAAGCCAACCATACTACTCTTCTTCACTGAAAGAGCTGAGCAAAGGAGGAGTACTAGTATCTCTTCCTATTTCTGGAAAAAATAGGGCCATTTCTTTGAACAACCACCTTTTTGTGACAACTCAAGCTTGCATTAATGTACTAAAAATTCACTCTGCATCTGCCTTTCATTTAATCTAATTTTCTAAAAGCATGCTTCTATGTGTCTGCTTGAACAGACAATGAAAAAAACATTTACTTGCTTAAAAGGACAAGGGCAAAGTTTCTGCCAGCCCACTGAAAAGGCTCTTGTGTCCTACCCAGTCACATGCAAGCAGCCAGGCAAAAAATTCTGATAAACAAAATACAACAGATGCTCCTAGAAAAAAATACTGCTTGACTCAAACTCATACTGTCGATAGCTATCAATTTACAAGGCTTGCATGCTTCTGGATAATAAACTTTTAAGACTTCTCTTGGGATTCAGGAGACTTGTAAACCTTTGCAAATTTGCAACCTTTCCAACAGAGAGAGGAATAGGAAGTTTCCATTTACCTGGATAGACACTGGGAGGAGATGGTGTGGGAACAGCAATAGGAACACCCACGCTTCCACTTCCACTGTTCTCTCGACTGCTGCTCCGACTACTTGGGTGACTTCCCCCACTGCTCCCACTGCTGCTGTAAGAAATCAAAATAACCCAGGGTATGAAAACACTGCTGCATGTGCTGAAACATGAGATCCCTTATATAGCACCTTACTAATTCAAAGTAACAGGGAACAAGAGAAAAGAAGCAAGCAGGATAGACACCTATGTAAAGCTTAGCTCTCCTGAAATTCTTCACTTTAACTGCAACACAACAAGTTTTTCAGTTAGTGAACTTGGCCAAAAATGAAATACTTCTGGCACCTTGTTCCAAAGCCTGTCATTCTACTATAGTTAATGCCCTACTGAGCAAATCCAGACCTTTTTCCTCTAACTTATGAAATGCTGTGACTGTATAGACTCTGATTTATATGCTTTTATATGAGACTAATGAAATCTGGAAATTGTAAGACAGTAAAGTAAAAGTCAGATTTTCTTATATTTTCAGTCCATCTGTTCAGCCATCCTCAAATACTTACAATGTTTGAAAAGAAAAGATTTCAAGGGAAGCATTTAGCTCTGTCACATCACAAATCTCTTACTGCCCTGGAGAAAAGGCTAGCCTTCTTCAGAACCTTTGGTAATACAGTTCAGCTTTATTCTGTGTTTTAAGTTATCAATATCTTCAAAATACAATGACTTTTTCAGCTTCTCAATCTATTAACATCAAAGACCATTCAAACAAAATGTGAACTGTAAGGGAGGACTGCAGTCCTTCAAAATGCAGAAAGCAAGCTGTGTAGCATGTCTTCCCAGTTTTGTAAGCATTTTGTAAAATAATATAATGATCAATCTTCTTGGTAGACTTCACAGTTTTAGTAGTTCATTAAGTACTGTAACTCAGTGATAATGCTAAAATTAAGGTGACTAGTGCATTAAGAGACCAATCTTAACATGAGTCACTATCCCGGTTTTATTAGGGTGCATTCTCATCATGCCCAATGACGTCCCCAGTCCACATCATGAATTAGCAAGCTTCACTGTACAGGTGCCAATGGATTTTATATTTATCATAGCATTTTTCATCCATATGCTTACACAACACTAACCACACTTTGTGGAGGACTTCACTGAATACCTGTATGTGCGATTCCTCTGATTCACGGAAGCTGTTCTAACGGGGCTTTGTTGTGAGGGAGCCATATTGCGTGTTGGACTAGGCACATAGTCATTTGGTACCACTGGAGGACGTACTGGCTCCAATGTACGATAGGGAGAGTGACGCCTACACAAGGAAAAAATATATTTCAGGACCAAACTAAGATAATACAGACAAAACCAAAGACTTCATTCTTTAAAAGATAGCTACATCCTAATTAGTAATGGGAAATGAAAAAAATGGGGGTTTGTTAGTCTAGGGGATCTACTTCATAGGATGAGACAAAACAGTTAAGGCTGTTCTTCATGTACTTCAGTCTTCCTAACTGCGTTGCACATCCCATTCTTGTTTAACAATAATTCATATCTTGTTTTAAAATAAAGCACCATGGTCTGTAGATCTATACACATAATCACATCTCAACAAACAGCATTCATCCCCATTATAACACATTTTCCTGAGGTCAAGGTCAAGTTCATAGACTTAACAGGAAACTACTTTTATCACACACAGCACAAACAATTCATGAACAGTGGCACATACTAATTTTCCACTTGTTTAATACCACCTGTAAAAGCCACACAGTTAATGATTTTTTACTCTAAATCAGAGCTTTAAGTGTTCTGCAACAATGAAGAGTTTCCTGTTGGGAAAAGCTGATGATACCCACTGTCTTACAGCAGAAACATGCTAACCGCTCTATGACATGATCAGTCTAAGAGGATGAGTATATAATACCTCTTCATTTTTTTAAATGTTTAAATTAAAAAAAAAAAAAACAACAAAACACAAACAAACAATAACAACAAAACAAACAAAAAAACACCACACAACAAAAACAAACAAACCCAAAACTGTACACTACAGAAAAAGAAAGAATTGCCCCTTTTTTCCCTTCTGTTCACCAAAACTGTTTACATACTCAGTAACTGTACTTACCCAATAGTTCCTTTTCCTGACATTGGTGGACTTGGGGGCTTCTGGGTGGGTGGTGTTGTACGAGGCAGCCCACCCATCTTCATATTCTGTGTGCTGACCTGCATGAAAGAATCGGGAGAAAAACAGCCTTCACTAAGCTCAGCTTCTAGGGGGAGAGACACTGGGATGCCTTACTAATTAATTCTAAGTAGGGGAAGGTTTAAACAAACAAAAAAAATTGAGAGGCCATGCATTTTATATGCAATTTCCACTCTGCTAGAAGTCAAGAGTTGCGCTCAAAGGACTCTTTATTACACAGGGTTTTAAAAAATTGTATATAGAAATAGTTAATTTGCCTTTAAGCTATCACTAAACATTAAATCACTGGCAATACAGACACTGTATCTAACGTGATTAAACCTCCCAGTCATCTTGTGAGATAAAAGGCAGTTATTTCAGGTTGCACTGCTGAATGGTAAATTTGAAAAAATATTTTTGAATACTATTTAAATATGCTAAAGTTTATCTAATATGCTACCATTTTATGTAATTCATACAAATATTTAAGCTAACATTTTAATCTAATAATTTAATCTATAGGAATTGATATATTAATGGATAGGGAGAAAAATATTTAGCAGTAATGTGATGTAATTGCAGTTGTCCCCTCTCCCTCTTTCAGGTTTTAATACTAATGAAGGAATTTTTATATAAAAAAGAATTGACTCTAGCTTCTTTAAAAACTCATCTGCATTGTTGAGTGATTGATCAGTCTAGGAATCATAAACAATTGTTACTGATGTAGGCATTTTGTTTATCTTTATACTGCCAGCCAAGCATAATTCTCTTAATCCATGCACCCTTACAGGAATCAGTACGTGGTCTTCTCACAAGTCCTGTTAAACAGCTTTGATTTATGAATGCTCGAACTATTGTTTAGACACAGAGATATTCAAGACACCTAAGTAAGTATGCTTACATCCCTTTTTCTGCTCTTCCTGTCATGCTCTATTTCACAGCACTTCTTATTTCCAAAATATAAGTCTTGCCTCCCATATGAAAAAGGCACAGGCATTAAGAGTACTTGAAAATATTATTAAAAGCAAATTACTCCTTTAAAATTTGACTATAACAACACACTTAAAACCCTGGCAAAGTTGAGATTTGTGAATTGATAAATATTGAAAACAGTGTAAAGAGTAATATATGCAGTATTCTGATCCAGTCAAATTTGATTCTCTGGCTCTAAATAATCCCAGTGCTATCCCATTTTCAATCCAAGCATTTGAAGGACTGTTTATTTTTGTCAGATTCAAAACCAGCTGTTTGGATTTAGTTGTGCAAGAGTACTTTGTAATGTCAATTTAAGACAAAATTCTTTTGCACAGCATTATGAAGTCCTTTAAGCCAACTCTAAGCAACAAGAAATCTGAAGTTAATTCTAGTGAGAGATGAGGTAAGCACTGAACTACAACTACTTGAAAGGAAGAAGGGAAAGTGTAAAATAAGGTATATTTTATTCTATACACGGAACATTAAGAAATAGCACAAAACTTGATTTTTTTTTTTAAAGTTGCAGCACCCCCTATACTTCCTCTTTCACTAAAGACACCTGCTTCACCCATTTCATCAACTTACCTGCTTGAATTGTCAAAAAACCCAAAAAACACTCCACCCCTCAAAAAAATCCAACAAACCACACCAAAACACAAATACATGAACAAAACGCCCCCAGCTTAAATAAGCACTTGCTTCATTGTCACTTGCTGTATTTCAAACAGCCCTTAAACTCAGTGGTGCACGGATTTTAGATGACACCAAACTTAGACCAATCTGTGTGCCCTTGAATAGTCCATTTAGGTATTTCATCTGGCTACACTTGTTTCTGGCTAGATGATGTAACCACTAGCTATTACTTTACAGTTAATATAACTTTTTATGTGTTTAACCATTCTTATTTCTATACAATCATTGCAGGAACAAAAACAAAGTTTTAGGCTTCTACTGGGTTAGAGTGACATGAAAAAAAAGGCCAGCAGAGATGGAGGATGCAGTAACACCACACAGTCTACAATAAGAACTAGAAGTAATACCTGCCAGACTAACACAGAATTCCAGTGACTGCCAGTTACTTTCATTAAAAACACATCCTTGATGTAGGATGGGAAGGAAACTTTAGAAAATGTGGCCAAAGAAAAAGTGATCCTTTTTTAGCCAAGAAACTTAAGTCACAAAGAAGCTGTCCTTAAGAAAGTCTAAACTGAAAGATGGGGAGATGTACTCACTGCAGGCTTAGTTTCAGGCTCTTTGAAATGACTTTTCAACACTGAAACCAAAATGTTGAGAGAGCAAGTAATTAAAATTAAGGGGAAAGGAGGAGGGAAGGGGAAAGAAGGAGGGAAGGGGAAAGAAGGAGGGAAGGGGAAATTTGCAACTATATGAGTTGCTACTTTTGTTTGAGATACAAACATTGTAACATTTCCAACTGACTCATTTTGTATATATATTTTTTTCTACTAAAAAAAAAAAGCAGAGAGGAAAAAAAGAAAGCCATCAATACCTCCCCTTGCAAAACTTTACTCCATTGCCTTTTCCATTTTGCACACAAGGTTTTAAAGATGGTTTCCATACACAAATCACAAATCCACATCCACACACATCCCCCTTACAAGCTTCTAAAATCCAAAGCAACCACCAAAATTCAAGGTCACATTTGCATTTACTGTGAAGCTTCAAAATTCAGTTTTCTAGAGTAAGTTGGAATATGCCAGAAGTTGCACTATTTCTGACTTTTCCCCTAGCTCTGCACAGCTGGAACTATCCAGATGCAACTGGTATAATTAGGGATGAAAGCAGAGTAACTGTCTGTTGGTGGTTTCTTTGACTGGAGGCTGCAGGACCCCAAAGATCTATGGTTGGTTTGTAGTTAAGAGCTTACAAATTCTTATAGAAAACTGTGTGGCAAAACAGAGCCTGCAACCAGAAACAGAAAGGAGTATCTATAACTTTGCTCACAACTGCCAAATCAGCTAATCACTGTGCTAAAAAAAACAGACAAAATTGAGAGGCAGTAATGGTTTTGGCACAAAGCTCATAAAAAACCCCAGCTGACTAGTCTAAAAGCAGGAAGGCAACTCCAAGAACAGACAAGTAGTGAACAGGGTCTATGCAGAATGCACACGGGGATTTATCAATTATTTTTTTGCCTCTTCCCACAGAAGCAAAAGAGTGGAAAATGTTACCAGTTGAAATTACATGGAGGAACACCAAATAATTCTAGGGAGATCTTGGTAAAGGCTTTTTATTTTGTCACTGGACACCTAGCTTTTTATAGGTGAATTAGCAAGCACCCACACTATAGAAGAAAACATCTTCTACCAAAGCTCTGTCAGCACTGAAGCTGGAATTTTAAGTCTTGCTGAGGAAGAAGTTGCATAAACAATTTATAATAAGCAGATCTCTGGTAAGTAACATATCCTGGAGCATGGTCTCGAGATCCAGCTCCTCAGTAACAGCCATAAAATGAACTATTAAAAAATGGGCCAGTGTGGACCATTCTGTTTAAAAAGGGTACAACCGTATTTCATCCAAACTTTTCTATATTGAGTTACAGTGTCAGTTTTAGAAACGTAACGTCTGATGACTTCAACACATATGTGACTGACTAGAATCCTAAGAAAATTTATTTTTTTTTTTTAAATTAGGATTTATTTGTCCAATTTCTATTTTTGGCAATTAAGTTTTTCATAGATCCTAGTGATTAAATGATTTTCTTATGGTCTTACATATGACTGAGTTTCCTTCATAGTTACATTTTTATAAACATTTAACAGATTGAACTACTTTAGTACTCCAGTGTGTAAGACATTAGCAGTGAAATACGCTGCTTAAAATTGAGAAATCCTGTAGTTTGTTCAATTCAGTACTTGGGAATGTTTTCACATGCAAAAAAAAATCACTGAACAGGAAATACAGAAATACATAGTTGGTCAGATATTAGAGCTGGTCACCAGATATACAAGAACTATTTGCACCAATGCACTGTGTATTTATGTGGCTGAAAGGCACTTACCTGCAACAAAGATTTTGATCTACACTTTTCCGAGGAGTATCTCATTGTCAGTTCAACTACCAAAACAAAGTGGGTTTTGTTTGGAAATTTTCCAAGAAAAGGTCAGAATACCAGCTATTCCACACAATCAAACCTCATGGGGAGCTACTTTGTAAAGTCAAAGTTGGATTCAGCCCAGAAATTTTGAAGTGACATTTTATGGTCACATTGGACTTTCTAGAACTTTGAAGATGTCAAAAGAACCATCTTTTGCTAAAATCTAATAATAAAAAGTGTCCCATCAGCCACCCAACCTTCCTGAGCAATTTTATACTTAACTCAGAAAAACTCCCTAAGGTTGAATGAAAACTACCTTCCCACAGCTTGCTTCATCCTGTTAACTCTGCAGAGAGGATGAACAGATTTTGGCCCATCATCTGCTACCTCAAAGTAAATTCCTTTTCAGTCTGTGCTCAGACACTTGAATACTTACTCTTCATGTCTAATTAAATCATACATTTGTCAGTTGATTAACCAGTTGATATAGAAGTGAAATGCCTAGATTTCATCCCTGTCTTGACGAATGACCACAAGAAGCTCCAGCAATTGAGTTTACTTGGTTTTACCACATCCACTTGCGTAATTGAAGAACCAAGCCTGGTACATACAAAAAGGTTTAAACATTGTAATTTTCAATTGATTTCCTGACAGGAAATGCCACAGATATTCCTCTGACTTGTAATTGGAATTTTCTTCAAAATCTGCTTTAAATTTAAGCTACCTAGACACAAGCACAGTTAATCCTTCAGTCAGTCAGTTTAATATTGTAACTGTTGCCTAAGACTAAGGCTCTTTGCAGCCATGATAAATAAATGGAGGCCAAACATTTCATATCCAATCTCTTTTAAATACAGTGAAATTATTATTAACATATACCTAGGGTTAGTAGCTGCATTTTAGTTTTCTTCTTTCAAGTCTACCATAAGACTTAAATAATAACTTCTGTCCACTGAGAGGTGCTGTGCTGCTTTTTACCCTTTTTCTTTTTTTTTTTTAAACCCTCATGCTTTTGGCAATGAGAAGTTGATTGTCATATTGTGATTTCCCAAATCAAATTTCTGAACAGGTTCACTCTAGTAAAATGCAGAAATATTTTAACTGGCATCATAAAACGAAAATGTTATTTTCATTCCAAACCTATAAATAGAAAAAAATAATTTTCTCTGAAAAGCTGAAGTGACTCTTCTCACTGCTGCAGATGATGAACAGGTAAGGCAGTTCACACATAATGTGTAACTATACAATTGTAATTTTTTTTTTTTTTAAGATAGTAATTATTTTTTTTTAAACTGAAACTGCAGAGATCCACAAAGGATACAGTGTGCAAAAAGACCACAGAGAAAACCATCATCTGATATGAACTGTGCCCAGAATAAGGCATAGTCAGCATCAGAAGTCTCTATTTCGTGTGGATAGACAGAAAGAGCCAGGGAGGAGATATATTCTGCAGTTCTTAAATACAAAGCATTTAAACACTATGTGGCTTCAAATACCAGAGCTCACACACTTCTGTAAAAATAAATTCCAAATGACATGCAAGAAATCTCTCATTTCTTAAACATTTTCCATTGTGATGGAAATGTGCTACATACACTTAAATACCTTACTAAAAGTACCATCTGGCCAATTCCATAGGGACACTGTAGGGTACCTCCAGTACTACCTCATTTTACAGGCACTATTTTCAGGAATGTGCAGGATTTTGTTTTAGCTTTTTCCAGTAATGAAAAACACTTAGTCATAAAAAATATTTCACATCAACTTGAATTTTCATTTAATTAATATACATCTACTACATATTCATATTCTATATTCTAAAATAGAGTTCCCTCTTTAAAACTGTGGTAGCTGCTACTAAAAAAAAAATTAATTCCCTCTTTTCCCAAACCAGTTGCACTTCAGGAGAAGGATGGTATCACAATACCCAATAAAGGCTATCATTTGTCAATTAATGTGCTATGAACTCCAACAGACTACCATGTAAATTGACTTAACAGAATTATAGAATATCAGGTTGGAAGGGACCTCAAGGATCATTTAGTCCTTTTAAGGTAAACTACATATATGTAGTATAAATGAGATGGCCCAGAACCCTGTCACGCTTTGTCTTAAAACTGTCCATTGTAAGGGAATCCGTTACTTCCCTTGGGAGATTATTTCAATGTCCAATTGTTCTCATGGTGAAAACTTAACTGCTTACCTAACTGATTTGATGTTGTTTTTTTTTTTCCCACGTTTGCAGCTACTAAGGCTACTAACAATTAAACCTCTTTAAGATCCCTGAGAATTTGATATAATTAATACTTCAAACTGTACTAGTCATACTTCATACTACTTTAATGCACTACTCATTTAATATTCAACTAAATAAATCATTTAGCTTAAGTTATCAAAAATTTTACACAGCTACAAAATTTGTGAGTTCCTCAGTATCTAAATAGTGATATCAATTTCTCAAAAAATTAAGGATACTGCAACTTTAAAAAATAATATATAGATTTGAATTTGTCACACACCTTTGGAGCCCATTATCTGAGCATCTCACATTGAAACATTCATTCCAATCAAATTATAATTTACACCGTATATAGGATAAAAAGAATATTACACAGGGGGAGGCTCATATTTAGTTGCTATCTGCTCACTGTATCTATTTGTCTACACAAGCTTAGCAAAACATCTGGTAAATATTCTGAAGGAGTAAATATTTTGCCACAAAGTTTTTAAAATGAACTATACTAGCTTCCTTATATGAGTACATCAATTTATATCACAAAATGTTTATCTGCAATGAAATCATTCCACGGAAAGTCTGATATACAGAAAGGAGAGCAGGTACTATCTTAAACAATCAGTAACACTCATGATGATCATCTCCCCGTGTGTAATAGTCTCAGAAAATTAAGAATGGAAATCCAGCCCTGGGGTTTCTTACCTTAAATCTAAGCAACCACTTAATGCATAAATGGAGCAAATAAAAAAGGTAAGGAAAAAAAAGCATTGAAAGGTTAGTTGGAACTTCGAGATATGAAGAGAAAGGAAAAAGAAAGAAAAAAGTTAAGCATTCAGCATCAACAAAATAATGTATCAGTAGATCATAGAAAGAGTGATTAAAGCAGAATGTATCATGAACAAAAGATTTTTCGAGCTGAAACTTTTTATATACATTGACCACAAAGCATTTAATTTAACACCTTAAAATTAATGCTCAAGTGCTTGTACATTGTTTACTCAAGTTCTTATAGTCCTAAGAAAAAGTCAGCTTCTTGCAGAATGGGTCATGAGATCTAGATGGATTAATTCAGAGATTAATTTATTTGAGCTGTCAAATAGCCTTATCAATACACTGAGCTCATTTAAATTGTTACATGCATTAGCATATCTACAACTAGCTGAAACAGAATCCTCTAAAATCTTAAGCTAATATATGTTCTTTCCTAGACAATGCTGTTAGTTGACTCAGGTTAACCTGATGCCATAAGGTATCTCTTGAATAAAGATCAAAAGCATTATATCTTGGAAGAAGTATAGAACTCTATATGGATATTGCAAAACATAGCAATATTTTCTAAACTATAGATTAAGCCATTAACCAACAGCAAAAATCTTATTTTGAAGCCAAAGTGCTAGTTTTTAGATACAAAGACCTACATCTTACTGGCAAAATACCATGTATCTTCTCTCCCCATATTATTTTTTTCTTTTTTCAAAAATACAAGTCTTTCCATTTAAATATCATTTGATCTGTTTTCAGTTCTGCTAATCTAAACATTACATTTCTCACACTTTTTGTAACAACGAACATAAAATATGAAGAATCTCAACAGAAGAGCATCCAAAGTGACTACTCCATTTCATCCATTTAGAGGAGACCCTAATGTATAAAAAAACAAACCAACCAAAAAAAACCCCGCAAACCAACCATAATCTGATTTAAGAGAATAAATCCTGTCTTTTGAGTTTAAAGCTCCACAGTGCTATTAACTAAAGGTGTCTTTGCTTCATCACAGCTACACTGGAAAACCAGTCCCCCCAGTACTGGCCAGAGTGGCCAGTTACATTAGAGGGTCCATGAGCATAGATATTTATCTCCGCAACAATGCCATGCCTGATAATTACAGTGCCTTAATATACACCACTTTGAATGGATCAAATTTTTTAGGTTTTTTCTTCATTCTCTTGATTTAAAAAATCTTTGGAGGGAAGAAGAGATTGGAAAAAATTGTAATTCAGGAAACATTTGAAAAAACTGAAAGCAGTCTCTCAGACAAATTATTTTCTCTTTAGATTTTTGCAGCACTGTAGCTTCAGGGAGGGCAGATGAGGAGGGACTGCTGAAATGATACAATAGCACTTAAATTCTCACCTATTATAAAACCATATTTAGAGCACCTTTCCTGAAAATGGTATCTACTGATGCTTTGAATTTCTGAATGGAAAGAATAGGTGCTTAAGTACCTATACTACTTCTCTCAACATGGCATACTGGATTTCTTGGGCAAGGACGCTCCCCTTTCCTCCCGTACTATTCTCTGTCCAGTCTGCCATATTTCTCAAGGGGTTGCAATGAATGCCTGCTGCATTAGCTCTCTGACTGTTCTGATAATGAGTAATTCTGAATCGAAGTACCAAAGTGGAAGCCCTACAGCAGAAAAAGGACAAAGAATGCAGACTCAGGCACCCTGATGCTAACTGGATGTTTAAAGATATTTATGCAATAACTTCTTCTGAATACTCATTTGAAAGGAAAAATGCCAGAACTCGAGCAATGAAGAGCTATAAATAGGCAAATTTAAAGCTTCTACCCCTTTTCTTTTTTCTTCTTTTCTTTGTTCTCCAGTCAGAGATCTAGTAAACAATCTGCAGTTCCTCAAGCAGAACAAACCCAAGAGATTCATAAGCATAGCTGGCCACTTTCTCCCCATCAGCAAGAGAGTGGTTCTTTGTGCTGAACACAGGATTAACCTGATTGCAACAGATCTGTGGGTCTTAAGCATCATTTCTCTCTGCTTATTGTTTCACCAGTACAAAATACCTTTCATTTTCTAGATACAGTACATTGTAAATATCATTTGTAAGATGTGTCAAGCATATCACAAGCATAACAAATGGATGCAAATACACATTTGACTCATCATCCATTTGATGAATTATGCTCTTTCAGAAGAACGTAATTCATTGCATCACAATGAATATGATTTTGTTACATTGAGGTAAGTGCGATACCAGTTATAATGGTTTAGAGACAGTGCTAAATAAGATTGTGCAGAGCAATTAAAAACTACTCTTCAATGAGTCCCAAAATAATCTCCTTAAAATTAAAGTGATCATTAAAATATCAGCAACAGTAAACCTACAAGTTAATATGCTCCATCCATATCCAGAAGGAGTTCTGCTGACTTGCATAAATTCAAAATTCCTAAGAATTGGCAGTGGATTTTAACACAAGACTCATGATAATTTCCTTGTCAAAATTGCAGTTATTGATGCTGTTTTTTCTTGCGTTTTTTTGGGGGTTTTGTTTTATTTATCATTGGTTTGGTTTTCCAAATCAAGCTTAAAGAGTCACTTCAGGGTTGTTTTTTTTTATTTATTTGTTTAGAGTTACAAACTGAGGTTGACTTTTTTGGTAAGAAAAGAGGGAGAAATATTTTCTGTTAATGAACCAGATGTTGAGAAGATCTTCAGTAAAACTGCTTGGGGAAGATATTTACATTGGACTGTTCAGAATTTGAATTGTCAGAGTATGATTAAACAACCTATTGTCATTTAAATGGCTATCCAGACAGTACAAATTGAATGATATAGATAGCCTAATGCTGTTTGGTGTCAAGCAAAAGAAATCCTGGTGTATTTTGACTAGAAGAAGCATCTTACCATACTGATACTTAGCAGGTTTACAGATTTGTTAGTCTGTCGTGTGAAAATGACAAGGCTTTGTGTTATTTACCTTTCTTCTCCAGGAACTTCAACACTGTCAGTGTTCTCATTTCCATATTTGTTTTCCTGGCAGCACAAGTTAACAATGAGCTCACACCTACTATAACTGTGTTTACATTCAGGATGTGCTTCTAAAAATGTGTATCTAATCTCACACATGATATTGCCACTGTTGTGCGCCACTGATCTAATGCGTACAAGAGCCACCAGTTGTGTCTCAGTCTGATCTTTGTACTGAAATTTCTCCTTTTTTCCTAGTCTTAAAAGAGAGAACCAGCTGGCTTCAAACTTGGCAGCAGCATTCCAGTTCTGAAATCCCGTATGGCACAAACATCATAGAGAGCTCACTTTAACAAAGGACATCACAGGATACGGGTGTAACTGACTCTGACAGAAAGAAGAAAAGGAAGCATGTAATACTTCTCATGCAAACCCTTTCTTTGGGTGAGCTTCAAATTAAACCAGTGACAATTACAGCTGGATCATACTTTGTGGTGCTAATTCAGGCAGAAAAGTCATTGGTCATTGGCCTTTCAGTCCCCAGGTATATCCCTGGCAACTGAGTCAAGCAATAACAGCAGCATCACACAAGTAGGTATGCAGAACCATTTTAAAAAGTGAGATCCATAGTCCTGAATATCCTGAGAAATAAGATTCAGTGGGTTTGCAAAGTTTAGAAACACTGGGGCAAGGGAACAGGAAGGGGAAACTGCAAATTGGAGTGGACTACTCTTACGTTTAGAAATGTACAGGCCAGGCAAGAAGAAACTGGCATATTACCATAAATAGCATCAAGTTATTTTGCAAATATACAAAGACAATGTTTTTGCAGTTTGGCTGTTTTAACAGTATCACCTACCTTCACTCCATGTCCAATATCATCTAGAATTGTATAATCAATAGGTTTCCTGATGTAGCGAACTGGTCGCTCCAAGTTAGCTGGTGCAATGATTTTGTGAGTTCTTGAGGTGTTTTTGTTTGTAGTCAAGATACCAATTTCTCTTCTAGCAACTTTTTCTTTGTGAATGTCCACCGTCTACAAAAGACGCAGTGTATTTACTAACAGTGGTATGCATTGGAATACAGAGTCAGTATAAAAAAAAATAAATTAAAAAAATAAATCTAATCAGTTCCAATGTTTTGTAGTTCTCTGTATACTGTGTTAAACATATAACTACATATATTTGATTACACCATCTTTATCCAATTTACTGTTGATCTTGACACCTCTAAACCCACACTAATAGCTATGGGTTCTTTGGATTTTGTTACTCACATTCTTAACAGTTCAGCAAAATTCCTTCTCCTTTCCTTTCTTTATAGTTCCCATTAATTTACAGAGTTTTATATGATTCCTTCAATGATCCATTTGAATTTTACAATTGCTCTCTGAGCTTGTCTTTGAAATAGGTCCCACCTAGATGAATTGTAAGGATACCTACCCAAACCTTAACTTTTATGACCTGACAACAAACCATATGCAGGTTTTCTTACAATGTAGAACAGTTTGCTAAACTAGGACTAGTAGTCTTATGATACAATAAAATTTCACTTGGACAAATCAAAAGCATATTTCAGTCATTACAAGTCACTCATCACAAAGCCATGATTAGATTTTAGAAGGTGCTCAGTACTAATTTATCCACAACAAAGTCAGTGGCCTAAGGCCAACAATGAAAATTCCTCCCTCCACTATTACAATGAGTACCACAGAAGAATGTCTAATGTAAGACAAAGGCCTGCTGAAAACTCATAATCTAAAAACATGTACTTGAATCTTCTTTGGGAACAACACTAGGAAAAAATTACCAAAAGTCAATCTATCCCTTCCAGGAAAATAAAATCTTTTAAATGACAGTGCTTGGAGTTGCTTTGTATCATTTAAAACAAAAGCAATTCCTTGCTTACAAAACAGCTTTCCTTAAAGGAAATTTGGCAAAGTTGTGAAGAAAGATTTTAGCTACAGGCTAAAACAAAACAAAACCAAACCAAAAAACCCAAACAAACAAACTAACTAAAAACCAAAACCAAAATCAAAACCAAAAACAAACAAACAAACAAACAAAACAAACAAAAAACAACAAAAACAGAAGTTGTTACCACTTCAGTGATCATGATTGACACCAGGAGACAGACTCTGTAGTAACTACAGAAGATGAAGAAATAGCTCATTTTTATAACACACCGTTTTTAAATTTTATTTATCTGTGGGCAGGGATTTGGGCAGTGGGGTTGGTTACACTGTTTTTACCTTTTTGTTTGTGCTACTGATAGGAAAACAAGCAAAACATATTCTGTGTAACAATGTGCAATCATCACAACCTCTAAAGCTACAAAATTAAAACACACAAAAAAAACCAAACAAACAAATTCACTGCCAAGAAGTTGTTTCTTCACTTTCTTTCCAGAGAAGAATTTCCACAAATACTAGGAGTATTACATGGAAGCTTAAATTACTATCTACCTAGTATTTCCCAGCAAACATATTTTCAAGATCTTGCAACTTCATTAAAATTAAGCACTGAATTCCGCTCTGTCATGTACATTCCTGCCACCACTAGTACCACCTGCTTAGAATGGTAAGGTTTCTACTAAAGCTTCACAGCTATTTCTTAAAAAAAAAGCCATAGAAAAGTAGATTTTTTCAAGGTGAAAATATGTTAGCAACTCTCTCTTTGTAAAGTTCAAGTTCATTGAGCAATGACTTGAAATTTAATACATGTAGTTAAACTCCCTGCGACACATCTGCCATCACCCTCACAAAAATCCACCCAGTTCATTCAAGCTGAAAAGAAACACATGTATTTCTAAGACTATTTAACAACTAAACCATTCTCCAAACAGTTTTGTCAAGAGTCCTTCCTGAAGCTCCCTGTGATGACCAGGTCTCTATACCATCTCCTAATACAATACTGCAGAACAGATATTCACAGCTCTTTACAGTATTATTGATTTACAGGCACCAGTGCAAAGAGAGCACATTAACATGTTCCAGGCCTGAGTACCAAACGTGTATCATCCTGCTTCACAGTAAGTTTCAATATTGTATCCTCCTTCACAGGTTTTCACCCCTTTTCTGCGCCAGACCTTCGGTTCTGCAGCATGGTACAAAGAGTAGTTCTGGAACAAGTAGCAGTTGTACCAAAGAGCTGGTCTACAGAATACTCATCTGTTGAGGAGTCAGAAAGTACATACTTTCTTGATAAGCTAACAGTATGTGATTGAAACAACCTGGAGGACAGTCTCATATTTACTACTTCTGAAGAATTCAATCTCTATGACCAACTAAGACTTCATCTGTGATCTAGATACGTCACTAGAGAACTGCAGAAACATTACACCAACTCTTGTATGTTTTCATCTCACAGGCCTCTGATACCATTTGTTAGAATGTTAACGTCAGCTGCAACAGCAGCTGCATCTCAAATGCTATATTCAAAATCTTATGGGTCTGTATCTGGTCATTCAAAACTAGTTTATGCCTTGGACACTGCACTCTCAGAGACTCGATTTCAATCTACAAATCTGAAATTAGTAATTAGTGCAGTGTTGGCAAAATGGTTTCTTCCCTTCTCTTCATTACAAGTGTTTGACCTCAAAAAAAAAAAAGTTCCTTTAGTATTTTCTTATGCAATTTTCTACAAATACAATGTGAGTAGAGATATTTAAGGCATGTGTTATTGTAGCCATGGTATCTTGGCACTGTGGAAACTCGTTTCCATGAATGAAAAGCATGGGATTTTTTAATTATCCATAGGAGTTGTCAGTACAACCAATTTCCTTAAGGATTATGGTAATCAGCGAGGCATGACTACAGTAGAAAACAATGAAATGAATAAAACCTAATTAAAACCTGAAGCTCAACTAATGGGAACTCTCTTGCATAATGATTCACAATATCTCTTTTACATTGAACAGCTATGGTATGACTAAGAGTATAAAAACAGCACCTAATTCTGGTACATACTTCTAAAATTGTATGAAAAGCATTTTGCTGGCAGGTTTTCCAACAATTTAATTTTCTTGCTTAGTAGACTATTGGAGTCATAAGATCTTAAAACACCTATAAAATAGCAAAAAAGAACACTGGGGTATTTGATTAGTAGAGAAAGGAACAAAGATTAACTTGATACTAAAGAAAATGAAAACACTTATCCTCAACACACGGTAATTATTGACTCCAGTATTAGCATAAATCCCTTAAGTGAGACAGGAGAATGCTGGGAGAATGTTTATTCAGTAGTTCAGAATTTTCTCTGCAGAAGTTTTGGGGCTTAGAGCTGGACTAACAAAACATCTGGCTTGGAAAGTGTCAGGAAAAGCAGATGGATACACTGTGCCCTTCTACAACTTAAAAACTGTTTTCTAACACGAAGTTTCAGACTCCTGACAGCATTATTTGACTTTTTTTCCCCCCTATTATCTCCATTACCTTTAGCAAAAGCTTTAAAATGACAGTTTGTTAGAGGTTAGGCTCATTACTATCATCTTTTCATATGCTTTCCGAGATGCCTGCAATAAGCCAAGGGATAGCTTAAGGGAAAAAAAGTATAAACCACTGCATTTTTTTCTACTAGGATTTTCTGGGCATTTTGAACCATCAAGTTTCCATACTGAATTCATTAAAAACAGTCTCAAGATCCATAAAGATTAAAATAGAAAAAAACATTAAATCATTTCTCGGATTCCAAGGTTAACTCTACCACTTGACTTAAAAGTGACTGAATTCAGAGTTTTCAGAACTATTCTCTTCTTCCTGGAAGTGAAATTTCTTGAAGTTAGCACTTGTGCTGGTTTTGGCTCAGGTATGAGCAGAGTTTACACAGAGTCATGGCCTTTTCTGTCCATCATACCACACAGCCAGCAAGTAAGCTGGGGTGTATAAGGAGTTGGGAGGGGACACAGCTGGGATAGTTGATCCCAGCTGACCAAAGGGATATTCCAGACCATATGATGTCAAACAGTATATAAAGCTAGGGGAAGGCTGGCAGGAGGGCCACTGCTCAGGGACTGTCTGGGCATCAGTTGGCTGGTGGTGAGCAATTGTTTTAATTTGCACCTTTGTCTTTCTTGGGGTTTATTTTTCTCTCTTTCTTATTTCCCTTTTTAATTACAATTTATTATCATAATCATTATTATATTACAATTATTAAACTGGTTTTATCTCAAACTACATTTTTTCTCACTTTTACCCTTCTGATTCTCTCCCCACAACCTGCTGGGAGGGAGTAAGAAGCTGTATGGTGCTTAGTTAGTCTAATCTGTTAGTCTGAGCTTTTAAAATTAATTTTAAAAAAAATAGAAGAAAACATTACTTAAATATATTGTTGCTGGGCTCTTTATTAAATCTAATTTGCTAGAATTTAAAGTAATTGCAAGTTACCTTGAAAACTGGATTATTAATTTAAAATGAGTAACTCTCTAATTTTGAAATTAGAAATGTGATACTAATTGCCTTAACTCAAGTTGTATGTAATTTATACACAAAGAGGTCATAATGGTACAAAAATGCTGAAAAGTTACTTGCTCCATAATTGGGTAATACATACTATGGAAAATTAGACTTGCATTACCATTTTTGAAAGAGTTGGGCTATTCTTGATACTTGCTAGAATACGACAACTGAAAATGGTCACAAGCCTTTACTGACTTACCAGTGGAAGGTCCAAGTGAAATTCCCTGCACAGACTAACCAGCTCACCCACGCAGCTACAGTTCAGCTACGCAACACAATGACTACAGAGAAGTTCAAGCCTGAGGTCTATTCAATACCTATTCTCACAGCCAATGTCAAGGGACTCAGATTCTGAACAAGAGAATGAAGCATTTCTCCATCATGTAGTATCACTGGAGATAACTCATCACTATCACTCATCTTTGTGATAACACACTCATTTATATATTAGTGGCAGAGAAGAGTTTTAAAGATAACCTCTCTTAGATTCTGTAGTATTCTATAACTAAATCTGAAAAATGATTTCTCATCATACAAATATTAAAACCTGAAAATTTGCCATATTAATTAAAAAAATTTGGACATTAGCAACATTTCACAGTGTCTGCTAACTTGAAATCTGTAACACATTTTTTTAATCAAGTATAAATATTTATACAGATGATCTGCTTTTAGGATTTACATTTTCAGCCAAATACGAAACACTGCCTATCACCTAGTTCTGGACAAGGTCCAAGAAGGTAAATAAGAACCAATTCATCACCTTTCTAACCAAATCAAAGTAATAATAAATTTTAAACCGATAGGATTTAATCACTTGGATAAAAATAGTTTCAGTGCTAATGATTTCCTTATTCAAGACCTATATATAAACTGAAACACCACAAATGATTATCAGCTTCATTTTCAGCTCTTTAAACTGGCATTTAGAAGGAAACAAATTGACACAAACTGGCATTCAATGAACAGAACTAGAATATTTTTATCTTCTAAAGTTAATCGCATCTCTTTCAGTGTGAGCTACACTTGGACAAAACAAGCACTTTTGAAAAAGTTTTCTCATTAAGAGCCAAATTGTTTTGCTCCCTTTTTTGGAGAATAGACGGAATTCAAATCAGAATTGAAAGTAGGATTACACATCCAGATACCATAATTTGCATTAGTGTTTTCTTAAATATCAATACCTACTGACCAAAGCAGCAATGCAATAATACAATATGAACAGATAGTAATTACCAACCTGTTCTCTGTTCTACATTACAGACATCATTTTCAAGTCAAACTGACTGAAATCATAGTTTGGCAATGAGCTATTATGCCATGAGGCATTTTAAGTGGTACTAGAAACAGTCCATTATACATCTAACATAAAAAAAGAAGTCTTGTGCGGGGTTAGGCTTGTTCTAGAAGAAGTATAACCAATCCTCTTTCATGAAAAGAAGCAAATTATTACACAGAAACTGTGACAAAATAAATTAAGTTTTTAAAGAAAAATAACTATTAAAATTAAGACCAATAATATAACCATCTACAACACAGGTATCAAGGGATGAAACCACTCTTGAACATACTGAATAAAGAACCTTAGATAAATACACTATGTGTATGTAATATCCAAAATTCAAATCCTGTTTGGTCCTCTGATATAATTTCTTCCATGAAGATTTTGGGAGCATCCTACATATGGAGGATGCAGATTCAAATCCACCAAACCAAACAGAAACCAACAAACTCAGTTTTCAGTTTCACAGCAATATTAAAAAAAAAACCAAAACCAACACCAAATCAAACCCAATTTTTTTTGGGGTTGTTCAAGTGGAGCCTATTGATTTTGGCAAGTACATCTTCATTAGGTGTTGCGTGCTGGTAATTTAGTGCTTAATTTTAAATAACTATTCAATTTTGTATAAATCCCAAAGCTACCTTACAGACAGTGTATGACAAAATGAGCTTTCCATGTCTATAAAATACAAAATCCAATTTTTATTCATATACTATCTTTTGCATCAGAGTCTCAAAGAGTTGAACTCTTGTCAACTGGCACTAGCCTATCAAGCAGCACATGCTTACACATACAAACACACACACACACGAGGCATGTACAAACACAGCATATATATAGCGCATACACACATGCAGCAAGGTGACATTTTCTGGGAAAAAAAAAAAAAAGAATTGACTTGTCTGTGGAATAACAAGAAGCATGTAGCAGAAGAAATCAAACTTCTCAGATTAATTTTTAGGATGTAATTGCATGAGATAACTGAGACAGACTATTAGCATACTACTACCAGAAGGGAAAATCTTCCCAGTCCTTCTATTGTACCTGCTCTGGAGTTATCTGACCCCTCAGTGAGACAATTCAGGCCATCAAGATAGCATAAAATTATTCACTTTTCTTGCTCGTTCAAATCTCTAGTAGCATGGTAACCCTTTCAGCACCATCAAATTAACAGATCAGCTGAATCTGCATATTTCCTACCTTACACAGCTCCTACTTTCAAATATCTATCTAAATACCAAAGTATTCTTTATTTTATGACATTATCATACAGAGATCAAGACACCCTCTCAGTCAAAATGCATTGGTCAATTAAGATGCAAAATATTCAGTAAGGATAACAATCTGCTCTCCAGTAACAGCAAAACAGAAAGTGCTGTTCCATTATTCTTAATTTGTCTTTTAATCCATCACTGGTATGTAAAACTCTACTAAAGGTATCATTCATCCTCAGCCTGTGCTGGCAGCCAAAATTCTCTCATCAGTGTGGTGATGGGACATGGGTTCCTGGTAATAATAGCTTAGTTTAGTGCTGCTCAGGAAAACTGCAAACAATGTCAGGCATTCTGCAGGCGTACACAAACTTGAAATACTAATTTTGCCTTCTGTTCATGTCAATGCAAAGTACATTTTATTGAGAAAAGCCAGGCGCAAACTGGTTTAGTCATCTATGCTTCTGTCATTAGATGCCAGTATTACAGCAAAAGGAAAAGTAAAAAGAAGACAAATATTGTTTTCCACCATCCATTTCATAATTTTTTTTTAATTATTATTATTTTAAGTGCCTGTAGCCAATAAATACCAAGAACAGTAAGTCACCAAAGAGGAGTTGGAAAACTTAATCTGTTCCTTAACATAATAATCTGGTCTTTCCATTAGCTATTTTTCTGTGCTTTTCATTTATGCAGAATGACTCCATCTCCAAACAATAAATTAGCCAAGAATACATTCAATGTCTTATCCCATTATGAGACCCATTCTCAGAATTAATGAGAAGAAATACATCCTTCTGTTTTAAATGGAACTGTTTTTCTCATTCACAAAATGTCAGATGAGTTTTAATTGCTATGTAAAACAAATCCCAACAAACAAACAGTAAAAAAGTCTCACTTGTGAAATATGGTTGATTGAAGATTCCATGCGTCGAAGTTGGGATGCCTGGATATCCAGCATTTGGAGAACATTGTTGGCCAAAGTGTTGATCAGATAGGCTACGCTTGCTAATGACTGGGTTGTGTAGGCTTTGGTTTCTTCCAGGGCTCGCTGCTTATCTGTTGACTAAAAGCAGAAGTAAAAGGTTTATTTAGTAAAGTCTCTCATGCAAAGATTCTTGGAATTAACTCCTTTTGCCTGTCTTTAAAGAACAAAGAATATACAGGTCAAACTATTCTACAAGAAAGCTACCATTTTTCCTTCTTCCCATTCCTTTCACAAAAGATACTTCATATTTTAAGAATTTCTATACTTTATGAAAGCACGTAAGCCAGTATACGACATGCTCATCTTTTCTTGAAATACAGTGCAACTTTCTATGCTTTATTTTAGCAATAAACTTTAAAAGCACTCTGAGATACTTGCTCTTTAGTTCTATTAAACTTTGTAGTATTTAGAATTACTTAGTTCTTCTAAACTTTGTACTTCAATTAGATCTCATAACAGCCTGCAAGGATCTGACAAATTCTATATTCCTCATGTCTCCTAATTATTTAGATCTTACTGTTAACACAAATGATTGTTCACAGTGAATGAACTATAATTACTACCTTAAAATAGTAGTTGAATCAAATGCGAGAGTAATTGTTTTTTAAAAAAGTCTGTGTTCTTTTTAAACATCTTTTGTGCTTTTACACATTGTCAGTACTCTGTGAAGAATTAATATGACCCATTTCTCTAGTAATAGAGCACCTAAAAATATTTAAGCTATCAAGTCAAAAGACATTCATTAGAAGTTTTAAAACATACATATTTTTCAAACAACATTAAAAATAATAAGCTAAGTGTTTAGTTGTCAGGGTTCTGTGTTTCCCCTTGAATAACAGTTAACATCACTAAGAAAGATCTGATTCAGTACAAACAATACAGATTAAAGCACCGGTAACAGATACAATTAGGATGTTAAGAAACTTTCCTCTTTCCAAGGCTTTGCAATACACTGAATTTGACTTTTCGGTGATCTTTCACCATGTCACAGGGCTGATGGTGCTGTTTTTAAAGCAACAGTTGACAAATGTTCTCTACTTTCACCTGACATTATATTTCATAATTTCCTTTGTTTATAGTACTTTTCACAGAGGTTGGGCATCGAGATTCAAGAAATGTAGGTTTATTAAAAGAGGAATATAAGGTCATTCCATATCTTTCAGCACAAGCCAAATCTACCATCTACTTTATTATACGTACTTTATGAAACCCTGAAAGTAAGTATAACTCTATTTCAGGAAAATAATTCTTACATCATGTCACAGAAGGGTAAGGGTGTGAACTTTGCCTGCCAGAGCCCCAAGGGATCTGGAACTGAACCCTTAAACCTACTTTCTGACTTTGCAAAACTGCTCCAGTGCAAGTCCTTGGGACTCTGGCAGGCAAACATCACACTCTTACCCTTAACATCACACAGGAGGAAGGAATGCTGTAGAAGGCGGCAAGCATTCTTGCCTCGCTGTTTCTTTCCCGTGCACCAAGCAAAACCAGTACCAGCAGCAGAAGGAACTGAAAATTTTGGCAGACATCTTCTCAGAGTACAGTATGACAATGTTCCCCAACACAGCATGCTTGTAAAGGCTGCCTTGTATATCCAGGTATAAAGAAGTTAGATGAATAGGGTCTGGGAATAGCATTTAAGAACTCATTACTTTTAGCTAGCTGGATAGCATGTCTTTTATATAAAGAGCTCCAAACTCAGTTTAAGGACTCCCAAATGAAGGAATAGAGCTCTTTGCTTCTATTCTCACACTGTTGGTTTATAAATGCACTCTTTCTTTCCCTCTCCCTACTCAGTTCTGTTCTGCTAATATCACTACAGCAGGCATGCATACTACCAGACACTTTCATGGCTATTTAAACAATTTCTGAATGGCAATAATAAAAATGACCAAAAGCTTATCAGTTTTGATCTGCAGCTGCTGAAAAAGACCATTTATAGAAGCAGAAATTGCTGATTTACAGTAGGAGAGGGTATATCCAGAAGAGATGAGTAGAAACCAACAAACAGTGTTTTTTTCAATAAAACTCAAAGTTTGAGAATAAAAATTAAACTATCTATCACTTTAGAAATTATGAGCCTCTGTTATAGTTTTGCTGCTTAAAGAAACACAAATATGAATACATGTTCAGAGCTAGTCCTTCTAGTTACTGATGTAACCTAAGAGCTAAATTCAAATCATCCCTATTCACACCAGTTCAATCCAACAAGGAACTGGTCCTCAATGTTCAAGTACTAAAAATTTCATAAAACAACAATCCTACAAACACATTGGAACTGTTATTAGCACAAACCCCTTTTTCATTTAGAGTTCTACTTTGTATATTTGGCTGATAACCTGAACACCTACTATCTGCTCCACATGCCTTTATACAGAGCCCAAAATTCTCTCAAGCAAAACTCTGCTCATGCATGGCATAGCAAAATTAAAGTTTGAACTTTCTCTCTGTATACTGAAAAATGCAGAATGTGTTGAATTTTCAAATTACAATCACTATTTGAACCTATTATTGTCAGGTTATTTCACAACAACAACAAAATCATTCATCACAGCATTTTTAAACAATCAAGATTACAAAAAAACTTTTAAGAGATGAGAGATTGGGTCTCACAGAATGACTAGAAAGAACAGTCTAGAATACTTATAGCAAATTTAAAGTTCCCCTGTGGAGATGCAATAATGAATGCTAGTTAAAATTTCGCTTAATGGCAAGTTGTGTTTAGCACATAATCTAACTTTTCAACTGGACAGCAGATTTCCAGAGATGGCATCTTATTATATGCTCCTATGTAACATACTTCCAATGAGCATCAAATTATATTGCTTACAACTGCTGTCACATTCAAACCTAGCAGCAGATTTGGACACTAAATGGTACACCAATAGCTGCATATGTAACTATGTAACTAAAGGGATTTCTGCAAAGAAGCCAATGATTTCAAGTTATCAGTAAACCAAACTAAAACCAAAATCCTTATCAGACTAAGATCTGATACTCTGATCTTCAGAACAGTAACATACAAGCCAATACGCTTCGCACCTGACTGTAAGGCAGGCAGAAAGTTCATTTCAATATCCACACCTATCGAAATTCTCTAGTGAAAGACAAAAATACTAATTTGGCCCTAATCAGACTGATAGCACCCTCTACACTAATTTCAGTAGCCTGTGGAATTCTGTTTCTATGCAAAATACTGAAAGCAAGAGAAGCATATTCTGTTATGTTCACTATAACAAGATGAAGACTCGTTAGCAAATGCTTAAGGATGTTCGTTGAGTCCTCGAAGCCCTTCAGTTCTTAGAAACATTGCCATCAGCATGATCAAGAACCGGAAGCAAGTGTGTTTTCAGTGCCCTGAACTACACTAACTGCCATGAAACAGATCATTTAATCTCTGTCCATTTAAAAGTGTTTAAATATCTCAATCTAGCACATAAAATTCTGCATGTCTGTGAAAAAAAATGAACATCATAACATCTATACACACACCACTATTAGGGAAGCAATACTTCTAACTGTTAGATCAGCTTAATCTGTACTTTTTAAAAACTGTATTAAATTTAAAGAAATCAAAGTAGTCTTTTGACAGGTCTTCTACAACACTGCCAACATAGCCAGCCTCTCATTCCTAGTCCTAACATTGTGATAGCACTGTAATGGGTAGGGCCACATGGTGGATCGAGGATTCAATCTACTTTACAAATAATCTAAGAAGCAAATGGTTACTTGAAACTCAAGTCAATTCCATTATCTTCTCTGCTATGCAAATTTGCAAACACTTACCCTAGCAAAACTAAGTAGATGCCATGAAGGAAGAGCGTTAACATGTTTACTGATGTATGGTTTGAGCAACTAACCATAAGATTACAGACACTCAGGTTTCAGGTTCATCAGCAATACCTGTGGAAGTAAAGGTCCCCATCACAAACTCTACACTCCCTTCACTTCAGTGAACTAGACCAGAAAGCAAATCCCAAATGAAAATTATCTGATCCATAAACCAAATTATGAGTTTTCTCTCATTCACACCACTGCATAATCACAGAAGCACAACAAAGCACACAATCAAGAATAAAGGGGGAAGAACTATCCAGAGTTGCTCTGCATGCTAGAGAAAAGGAACAGTTGCCACAAAGTTTCCTAGCCCTCCACTAATAATACCTGTCATTTTTTTCCACAAGACCTGTACACAGTGCCTCATTTGTTCCCTCTAATATTTTTCCATTAACTGTGTTGAAAACGCCACTATGTCTCCATCTCTTAAACTTCCAGCTTTGATTTTTCAAACAATATTAAGAAGATACTTGAGCATCACAAATGGATCACCTTCACAGCCTTATAAAGATAAAATATTTGGATCATTGATGTCTTCTGTGCTCACATTATCCAATTTACATGCAGCAGCTTAGCATCGATTCTGTTTATCATTCTTCTCCACGCAATGCACACATCAGGTGGTCCACACTGTCACAAAGCAGATTCTTCTTCTCTAGCTCTCAGCAGTAAGAGCATCATTTTAACTCACAATAGAGAGCCCATCTGATGCTCCTGCCAGCCACATATTGGGTGAGGATGGTGTCAGGTATTATTGGAAAAGGCTACCCCTGCTGCAGCAGGAAGAGGTACCCCATGCGCCTAGACACAGCACCAGCCATTGCTCTGCCCAGCTCTCCCCCTGGACATTTCTTTCCATTTCTAGGAAGAACTGAAGAGTTAACAGTTTCCAGTTCTACATACCAGTCCAAACAAAGCTGGACACTAAGTCTAACACAGCTCAAGAATGATGATGCAATTGTTCACTTGAAAATTTCTTGGTTTTATATAAGATTGTATAACCCAAATTGCTAGCATTAGAAAGGATGTGGAATTCAACTCTCATTAAGTGCAAAGATGACTACTTTTCATGCCAGGATGCAGAGCCTAGACATCAGTTTTTCTAGACACTCTGAAAGTTCCATTTATATAGCAAAATTACACTACCAGATTTGAATAAGAAATGGCCTGGACTGCTGACTATATAAGATATCCTTTTACTTTGGGAATTAAACCTCTCAATGATTTTCTTCTCCCTAGGGAAATACAAACCTTTGTATTTATACCAGCAATATATATTAAAAAAATTTCACAGAAGAACAGATTATATGGAATAGAGAGTGTGGGGCACATGAGAGAATAAAACATGCAGTAAGGTATGCAAAATGCCAAAATAATTTTGCTATATGAATCATAAAAGGGAATTTTACATGCATATGGAACATAAAAAGCAGGCCTAGAAAGAAAGCAAGAATTTAATGCATTCTCCCTCCCCAAAGTGAGACAAGCCAGAATGCAGTGATAAAAATTTTTTTATGCCACTGTTAAGAACTTGAAAAATGTTGTAAAAAAAGACAGCTGTTCATGCAGAAAGAAATTCTACAAGGAAATAAATGACGGAGGCAACATGAGCACTATAGTAAGATTTATAGAATATCAACCCAAGTAGATGCAGCAAGAAATGCTACCAAATGCTACAAATGCTACCTAATTAGAAGAAAAGTAAAGACTTCAAAGGCAGAAGCATGTTAAAAAAGAAAAACACAGCTCTTATGAATTGGAACAAGCTAATTAAGAGAGGTCTGAAAGTGGTACATGAGAAGAAGTGCTGAAAGTTGCTGGCATTTTTGTTTTAGTACCTAGGTTTCTTACCTACTCTAATTTAAAAAGAAAAAAAATAATTAATGACTAGTCAGCATCAACTTGGTAGCTCAAAGTTTTCAGTTTTGCGAACAAAACTTATATAACAAATTCTATTAGATGAGCCAAAACATCTGGACCTATGAGTTGTTAAAGAAAATATGTTTCTTATTATAGAATATTAACACAAGTTGTTGTCTTTAGTATCAGTATGACCCCCCAAAAAAATTCTTCCAAGATTAATAGTGTTGGGGGTGAAGAGCCCTTTTCATTTCTGAACCTATTATCACCCCCAACTAGACTAAACCTAGAAATCTCTTGGAAAAAAAGAGTTCTCAATGAAAAAAAATAATCCCAATTCATACTCAAATCAAATCTTCAGGATACAAATGCATTTACATCATAATATTTAGGCGTCGACATCAAAGTTGACGAAGTCTGACATGGGACTAACTGCACTGAAAGGTGTGTCCAAAATCTAGTAATTGCTTCCTCAACACTGCAGCATCTCTTGCTACTGTTAAAACACAGCAGTGTTTAGTGAAACAAACCTCTTAATCTATGTGAAAAAAAAAGTGAAATTTTAAGAATGAGATGGAAGATTAGTTTTGTTTAATTGATATAAGAGTTGTTAATTTTGATTGCTGTTAATATAATCGCAAGCAGGCATTTGTCTTAAGAGCAGCAAGCAAAACCCCTGAGGTTTCTTTTGAGGTTGCATCAGCTTCAAGAATCCACAAGAATAAAAGCTGCATGCCACAAGAGTTCAACAAGCTTGTGTTACTCAGTACAAAATGCATCCAACTGTGATACTAACAAAGCACACTTCAGTTTTCCCGTGAAAATTAGAAGATTGAGCTCTTATATCATCCTATCCATTTTAATTGTTGCTGAATTCCTTGAAGTTACTGAAAGCCTCATACATAATTAAATATTTTACACACATTTATTCAACCGCACAGATGGTATTTGCTTAGCCCATCCAAGTGCTGAGATCCTTCGTAAGCTAGAAAGAATGATTGAGAAGAAAACTGAGCATCATTAATCCAATAATTATGCCAAAATCATGCCAAAAAATTACATAACTGACAGTGAAAAATACAATAGCTTTCTGTTTTAACAAACTACCTCATTAAATACTTACTTACTAAAGAATATCCATTATTCCTTATTCGGTACCAGAACTGCTCTTTCCCAGTATGAAAAACACGTATGACAATTTGTAAGTAGTTGGTCTATAACATGCAAATGAGACAAGCATGAAAAAGCAGAAGCAATCATAGACATGTTAGAACAGAAGGAAATGAGATTTCTCAGAGCTCCTGAAAAAAAAAAAATATGCCACAGAACTACCAGAAAACCTCAAGCCTTTCAGATGCGCAGGAGGCTGCAGGTATTCTATTAGTACATTGACACAGGGGAAAACACAGCCCACGTGTTCTTCACTATAACCAGAGCTCCAAACCACTTGAAGTTGGGGGTAGTGTTTTTCTTCTGTGTCAACTGTAATACTATCATCTCTATTCATCTCCACACGTAAATGTTTTTCTCTACATAACTGTTTATATGTGCAATTATTGCTATTAGCATTATTTTAATATGGAAGGCTAGGTTGATCACTTTGTGACACTACTCAAATGTACACAAATTTATCTTAAAATTAAGGAGAATTGGTAGTCATCTTGGCAATTCACGTGTACTCTATACCCTAAACATTACATTAACAAACATAAGCAAACAACATTTCAGATATGAATGGGAAACACTTCTTCACACATACCCTTCCAGTTGTCCAAGAACTTCAGGAAGTTTCTATGATTCTGTATTCAAAAGAATATGCAAGCCACCAGACACACTGAGACCATCAACAGGGAAAGCAAAAAGATTAATGGGACTGGTAATTTGACATACAACTTGGTAGAAATGGTAGCTCTAGACATTGGAGATAGAATATTTTTACTTCACAATAATTTCAACATTACCTTATCTGGACAACTAACCATAATTAAAGTAACCTGCTTGACAATTCTGTTTCACCCATGAAGAATGGAGAATGTTAAGTCTCCTAGTGACATGACGCTTTTTTATTAGCTAACTACCCTCAGAAGTGACAGCACACAATGCAAGAATTGGCACTACAACAAAAATTGAGTTGTGAGTGGGCCACCTGGGCACAGACAGAGGTTACAGTCAGGCACCTAAACCATTCCACTTTATTAACATCTGCCAAACTGAAAAGAACATTTCTTCACAAGTGTATCCAAAGTCTCTACTCAACACCTAAATCAAAACATTTAAATTGCTGTTCACACAAAGTGCATTTAAAATTTAAACACCTTTAAATGAAGTTATTGAAGTAAACTCTTCTGAATACAACTAAAAAAAAATGGGATTAGGATTAACTCTCACATCACTATGTATTCTGTGTTCTAAATCTAATCAAGCCCATCACCTTTTTAGCTGAAACCACATAACAATCTAAGCACAGCAATCAACAAAACTGTATAAGGAGCTGTGGCATTCAGGACAAACATAATCATTACAAATGACACCAGTTTTAGATTTAAAATCTATCTTTAGATTTTAAAATTCAAACAATATTCAAATAGCAAGCAATAAATGTGACATTTAGAAAAGAAAAGCCCTTTCCAAATACAAGGTAGACTGTACTCAAACTGATAGGAATATAAGTAAGGCTATTCCATTTTATTAAATTATGATGATAATTTAGCTTTAGCTGCATACTAAAAATGAACATGCTAGGTGAGGAATATACTCTTTTACTTTTGTAGTCTTTTGCAGCTTGTTCTGTTTTTCAGATTACCAAAAATCTGTAATGATGCGCTAAATGTCACCAAAATTTCTTGATCCTAAGTGTGATATCCTATTTTTTAAGCCATCTGAAATTCAGTATCAATAATCTGTTGCAATCAGTATCAGGTCATTTGAATGAAGTTGAAGTCTTTTATTTTCATCGCAGTTATTCATTTGAGACTTTCATTTCTGTGCTGAGCCTCAAAATGTAGGTTTCATTAACAGCTAGAAAAACTACCTTTCAAAGAAATATACATGAAGTCTAACCTCCTAAATGGAAAAGCAACTTTTTAAAATACATACTGCATTCAAGGCTGCCAGTGAGTGGCAAAATTAATTCACTGGTTTGAAATCTATGACAAGAATATCAGGCCACTGCACGCAAAAAAAAAAGATAAATTATAGCTGTGGACAAGCACAGCTTCCCTGACATCTGATCACTTGCACCGCTGTTTTCATGATGCCAGCAGCACTGCAACAAATCTGTCATCTGTTTCCCCTAACCATCCCAGGATCCAATTTAGTATTTATTTCTATATATTCACAAGGATAGATGAGCAATTTTCACATGCAAATGTCCTGCTCTCACCAAAATTGGCAAGTTCCTATTCCTTGAGGTAGAGCCAAAGTCCCATTTATACAAAAAAAATAGGGCATGCTGCAATTCATATAAACCTACTAGACAGGGTTATAATAAAGTTAGTTCAACAGATAAATAATACTGTTTAAAATGATAGATGACGGGGAACCGAACAGATTGATAGCATCCAAATGTGTCTGCATCTAAAATGTAGTTAACGTGTAGCTCTATTAATAGCTATTCACCACTGCTTTACAGCATCAGATATAGCTCCTGCTTGGGAAGCAAGCAGCAGTGAGAGAAACCTATTCCCCAGGTGCATTTATGACTCACTTCTCATTCTGTTAATCAATGCAGGGTTTACCTCACTGTTAGCCCTTCTGCAATAACATAGCTGAGAGAAGAGGATCATACAGCAACATAATTATTATTAGAATTCCAACTCCAAAGCCAATACCAGTACAAATTCAATATATTTGTGGCCTTAAGAGACCAAGCTAATACAAATGCACTAAATGAAGAACCTCAGAAACAGCAAAGATCCACAGGCTTAATTGATATCTCATGTATTTTCTGTTCTATAATTCTTCACTCACCAAGGATGCTTTAATGTGTAGATTTTTCACTAAATGTACAAGTAAAAATCATTTGTTAATTCAATTCAAATCAAATTTTATTTTACAGCTACTTGATAAAAATAAAACAAGGCATTGTTGTATTTGCAAAAGTTACTTTTCAGATAAGAAGTGGCTATCAGAAGCTGGGACAAACTACAACCATATAGTAATTACATTCTGCTGTACAAAAATGTTATTAGCACTAATTGTTTTCTCCTTAGCAATATCGGATGGACAGATTTTCTCTCAAGAAAGCTAACAAAATCTACCACTTCTAAGAAAGGAATTCTATTTCAGCTTCCCAAAACATTACCCAGTCCCAAGGGCTTATGTAACTTCTGAGTTACCTCCCAACTTTGCCAGCTTCTTAATCCACTATAAATTCTCAATTCAATTCATTACACAGCAATGACTGAGGCCAAGTAATGTCTTTAATTTAGAATCACAGGCAGAGATATCTGTGACAGTAGAAGCAAGTTCCATTTCCAAGTGTCCACTGCCAGACAATTTCATAGCAAGAAAAGCTAAGTAGGACGTGCAGCCATGCCATCCACCATCACAGTTTATAGCCTAATGCACTAATGCAATCAGTCAGATGGCAAGAGAGCTTGTAATTGCCAGAGTGTAACTGCAGCATATAAGGGTAAGATGTACACCCTATTCAGCCAATAGCTCCCAAAAGAGAGGAAGGCAAATGTGGAGATGACACCTGCATCAGTTACCACAGCTACATCATGCTGCTACTGAGCTGTGTTGAAGAGCCCTATTTATTTCACTAGTTACTGTTAAAAGGAGTAAAGTAGCCCCAGGAACACAAGCTGCTGGAAAGCATTTTCCATCTGTCCACAGTAAATACGATCCTGTTATGCTCAGGAGTCTTCCCACATTGTCAAGCCAAGTCTTTCGATTGCTGTTCACTGTCTCTACTTTTTCACATGAATACAACCCAAAATTTTATCATTTTATAAGTTACTACGTTTTAAATTAGCTACATTTGATAACTATGACAAAAAAAAAAAAAAGGCTTTAAAGAACAATAAAGAGGCATAGGTATCAGGAATATGCCATTTCAAAGACAGTATAAATAGAGGGCTTTAGCTGGGGGCAGGAATTTGCATAATTACTCCTCCATTTCTAGGAAACAATATCTGGAATACACAAATTCCCTCATAGTGATTAGTTAACTCTAAATCTTAAATTATTTTTACTTGGCACTTTTTAAAGCTGCTGACAATTCAGACCTACTGAAAGGAACAAACTATCTTCAGACACATGCCCGTAACCTAAGAGAACAACATCAAAAATTATCTTGTTTCATATAAAAAGATACCAAATAGGAAACCTTCACACAACAGCTGCAACATACAACACTCTTCTATGAAGCAAAACAACCACTGGCAACACAGCAGCAAATTATAAATAGCGAACTGTGCTCAAATAGCAGAGCCTGAGAGAGCTGCAGTGGCAGTTGACCAGCTCTAAAGCACAGAACTAAGAAATCAGAACAGGTTTCCCTGTACTTCTCCATGAAGGGTTCCCCAGTATCTCCCACTTTTTTTTTTTTTTGCTTTTAAACAAAGAAACAAACAAACAGAATAGCCTTTCTTGCCTCTTGCAGAACCATCTAAAGGTCAAAGTCTCTGGCACCTCCAAAATAACATCATCACACGTGCCAGAGTCCTACCACCCAAAATGCACGTTTGCACCGTTACATGACCAGGCATAAATAAACTCTTGTCTGACTCTGAAAAAAAATCACAACTCACAAACCTGTTTTCTTGCTGTTGCTGGAAGAGCTCACCAGAAAAAGAGCAGAAGCAAGACCACCACAGGTCAATTTGTTCTCAATATCCATGTTTAACCTCCTGAAAGGTGGCTTCTGCTTTACTATCCATCTGCTCTCAGTAGTGGTAACACTCAATATTACCCCTCCACAACTGAACCAAAGATGAAGACTAACAAAACAAACTATCATGACCAACAAAAAGAAGTGAAAGTTAGTAGAAGTTGCCTCTGAAAACTGCTAAGCAAAACCAGTACTGCCTTGTTCAATAGATTTGTTCCCCATGTGCCCTGAGACCTCTGTCTGCTCACTTCTCTGGCAAGGGATGTTTTTACAACCTTTTCCTCCTGTTAGCATAGCACAGGACAAAACACAATACTGGCAGAGTGAGAATGTGATTCTAGCCTCTTCTGCAGAGCCTGTTAGTCAAACTCTAGATCTCTGTTCTACACTCCTTGAGTAAGTAGTGAACATTATAGAAATACAGAAGTCATGTTCTCAGGAGGTGTCCCAGCCTAATTCCTGAGGATAGACTGCTAGAAATAAGTGCTTTTCAGATGTTTATTAGGTTTGTTCATGTTTGCAAGAGTTCTCAACACATAAAAAACAAGATGGTTGAAAGAGACTTTTCACTTTAACTAGACTCAAACTTTGCTATGCTGCTACAATTTAAGAAAACAAAACTTTTCTTTGGGTACTGTAATTAGCAGTTATTCTATTTTCTTCCAGTTTAACCAATGGTTTTGGTCAACTTACTTCAAAAGAAGAAAATCTTCTGTCAGTTGCTATGTAGCTCAAGAGCCGCTAGCCCTTGTCACTATATTCAACTTGCAGCATGTAGCGACACCATAGCATTGGGTTTTCTGTAATTATTTCCACTGAGATCTGTATTTTACACACCTATTTTCCTAAGCACAACTTACTTTCATACTAATCGCCGTGCTTCTTGCCTAGAAAGGGATGGCTCCGTGCAAGTGGTAATTCAGTTTTTTAAAGCAATATAAGGACATTTTACATGCATAAAAGGATGTGCATTTAATCTGCCATATTAACTACACTGCAACTCTCATGCAGTCTTTTCCACACATTTAAATACTACTTCTTTCTGCAGATTAGCCACTTACTTATTTTAAGAATTAACAAGTACCACGTTGAGGAATAAAACCAATTTGCTTGATAAACAAATCCAACTTGGACAAATCTTTTCTCCACATACAGTAATTCTGACATCCCCTACTGGAAAACACTATAAGTGTGTTGCAGGCCACAGTGGAGAGTTTTCCATCTGCTAAAGAAAAGACAGAACTTGAAATGCAATCTACCAGGAGTGTCTTTTTGCTTAACTACAAAGGACCATGGTTCAGAACATCAAGTCAGGATTAAAGACTGTATTTTTCTAAAAATTCCTTCATAACAATATCAAGGATTTCTACACTGAATATTTAAAACTGCTGTCTTAAAGCAAAGCATTAGCATTACCTGATAGCCAAAATAATGGAACTGCACACCTCAGCAGAAGCTCTGTGAATTCTACATGCTTGTTTTTACACATTCACCCAAAGAAAGTAGATTATGTATCACCATTAAGAGCAGAGGAGGTTAATAAACTTAAATGAACATAACTAACCCTATGAGAAGGGCAGCAGTAACAAGAGATTTCACTTGTAGGAAGTTTTAGTTCCTTTGTTCTAACACTTAAATGTCAGTTTAAGACAGCACTTAACTGTAACTCATGTGAACATCACACAAAATTACATGCTAGGACTCTTTGAAAAACACAATGTAAGCAATATCCCAGACAACATCCAGAAGCAAATCTCTGTGCAGGACCTTGTAAGGACAGCAGTCAAGGACACAGCTCCATCAACACACCTTGCAAAGAATCAGACAATCAAGTTATTTGGGACCCAGCACAAGACAGAGCTCTGTAAATGTGGCAGCAATTATAAAATGAAAGATAAGCAGCACATACAAGGGCATAAGAAGTTCTACCAAGTCCATCACCAAAGAGTTGGTTATCACTCAAGCTAAAAGGGCACTTTCAGAAAAGGACAGACAAATGAATCTGTCATGGCCTCTGAAAGTAGCATAGAGCATCCACAATGCCCAAAAATTAGAAGGTGCCCATCTTCACACGTGCATTAATGATATTACACACTTCAGCTTCTGCTAGAGAACATTAATACCACAAAAGCACTTATGGGGACTGTTTAAGTATTATTTCACAAAACATGCACATATTTTCTTCTTTTGTCTGTCTGATCACAGACTCATAGAATGGTAGGGGTTGGAAGGGACCTCTGAAGATCATCAAGTCCAACCCTCCTGCCAGTGAAGGAACACTCAGGGCATGCCACACAGGAATAGATCCAGGCAGGTCTTGGAAGTTTCTAGAGGAGACTCCAGAACCGCTCTGGGCAGCCTGTTCCAGGCTCTGTCACTCTCACGGTGAAGAAGTTTATCCTCATGTTGAGGTAGAACTTCCTGTGTTTCACCTCGCTACCATTACCTCCCATTCTATTCCAGGGCACAACTGAAAAGAGACTGATGTGAGCCAGATTTCCACCAGGCCATTTAGATTTGATCAGATACTGATTTGTGCACACACCAGTGCTGTTCTGCCCAAGACCTGTATAAATAGTAACTTAGTTTCTCCTGTATCAGCCAGGACACTTTTTTTTAAAGCTGTGGAACACAATTTTTATTTTTTATGCCAATCAATATTTATAGAGAGGGAAGAATTCATATTGGTCAGACAAGACACCATCTGTTATGGACATCTTGACACAAGTTAAAATGTACTGCTGTTTTTCCCATACAACATCCAGAGTAGCACAATAAAACAAACTCAGAACTTTCATGAAGTAAATAAATCCATTATTATCCTCAAAAAGAAAACCCAACCTACTAATGAACAGATGAAATCACCTTAAAAGTCAATTTTTTTACACACACTTTTCAAATAAAATTAATATACAGATTACAGTTTGTCTTGAACAGGGAAAACTTCCTGCTATACAATCTAAATTAGGTCATGAATATTTCAGTTAGAGAGTAACTTTAATCCTACAGTTAAGAATTATGTTATTCCCCATATAAACCAAATTTCAGCATATCCAACTATAGCAGCAATACCAGAGTTTTACACATTCTGATAACTCACAATGGCATAACTCTCAGCCATAAAATGCATCAATAAGAGCGCAATTGTTACATGCAGTCCTGAAGCTAGCCTACTCAGACTGCACCCACAGTGTGCCTGCAACTTAGCAGCAGACCTGTAAGCACTCTATGGTAATGTAGTGACTACTCGGGTCATTATGCTTAGATAGCTTAACAGTGTTACACCGAAGTTACAGAAATGAAAGAATACGGGATAAAAATAGTAAGTGACACTGCAAACTTGTGAAAGAACACATGATTCCTCTCCCAGCAGTTTTGTGCTGCATCACAGGATATGAAGAATCCACACCTTTGTGTTTACATTTGTCATAATTATGACAAAGAATGAGTCTCAAACTTCACTTATTCACCCAATTTCAACAATGTTCTTATTCCGACAATTCTGAGCTCTTTGTTGTCACAGGGTTAGAAACATTACAGAAATGCAACAACAAAATAAGAACATTTCAAATGCTGAATGCCTTTAGTACGTCACAAAAGGATCTCTTATCCCACATCCTTTCTTTTTTTCTAATGTGAATTCTTTTGTTTTCAAGTTGTCCTAACAGACTATTATAACTCTATATTCAGCAAGTTCTACTAGCATCAGAAAAAAAGGGCTTTTCTCTATACCCTATTATTAATACCATAATTAAAGTGCTACACAAATGACTTTTCCATTTGACAAAACATGTCTAAGTAATATCACCTCTCTAGCTGTGGCAATAAATAAAACTATCCAAGAAAGGAAAGAATAGTTTCACAATATGAATGAGAATCTTTAAGACAAAGAGGCAGAAGAAACAGAAGGAATTTTCAAGCTGCTTTTTAGACAAGCAATTCTCTCCTTCATTTTGAAGATCACCACCAGTTATATAACCTCTCATCTTCTACCTTCTTAGACACGAACAACTGGCTTTTTTGTAACACTCACTACCTTCCAGTCATCATACTCAACAGCTTGTCCTTAGAATATACAAAATACCACCTTTACCCCCCTCTACATTCAGGAGAAGAAACACATGGAACCAATTCTTCAAGGACTGTGTTCAAACACAGCCTTAATTGCACATGAAACCCAGACCAAAAGGTCCTTGAAAAAAAGCTCCTTCCATTGTTTGTAAATAAAAGCAGTACTTACCTTAATTTGTAAATTATGAGATCTAAAGATGAAAGGCATCACATAAGAGCTGTGATACTTAAAAACCAAAAGAATTAGGTAGAAGTTGACTGTTCAAGCTGTGATTTAGTTTGTGCAGAGGCATGCATTGAAAAAAAAAAAAAGGCATCTGTTTAGCCAACAAATGGAAAAACAGAGAACATGGTTTGACACAGTACATACAAAACGAAACAAAAAAATCTGAATAGTTCTTGCATTTCAACCACCACTTCAAATCTCCATCCCCAACAGAATCTAAACAACTTGTATAATTTTCAGAATTTTGGCATTTCAGAGCTTCCCTGGGACTTCCACTGAATTTAGCATTTACCATGGGGTAATGGCAGGAGGCCTAAAAACTAAGGTCAAATCAGTTCAAAAAAATACCACTAGAAAATTATAGTTTCTCTCCTTCAAAGAAAAACAAAAAAAGCATTTTTGTTCACCTTCATCAGAAGAGGAATTGAAGTTTTACCCGTATTAGTAACTTTGAAGTAGACACCTTTCTTTCTCAAATGATAAAGCAAATCACACTGCTTAGGGAAAAAACACAGGTCCAGAGAAACTCCTACTGCTACCCAGTATCATTATGCAGTCTCAAGGGTGGCAGAGAAAATAGAAGAAAATGCCACTTGGTCTTAGGGCTTGGTTTGTTGTGGGTTTTTTTGTATAATTAATTTAAAACTGGAAAGAAAGATACTCCTTAAGTATGTTTTGAATTTTGAAGATATCATGTCACACAGAAAATCTGATTTGAGATTATACACTGAATATTAAATAAGGTTCATCATGCTGCTTATAAAAGAAGCAAAGTGTAGTAAAATATGATACTCTGAACCTTGAGCAGTAGAAATTCTGTAGAAATTCATTCTTCTCTAAACCCTTAACTAAAAAAAGGTTAAAAAAAATCATGAAACATCAGGAAAATACTAACCTTTGTTCATCGTAAGGAAATAAACTATGGCAAAATCCCCTTTTCTTTATAGTACTTTTAAGCATAGATTTTCCAGAGGATAAGTTGACTATTGACACTGTATTCCCCACTTGCCCATTTCATGATTTTTTTTTAATATGTGCATCTTGCATAATACATACAATTTAAATGAGGGTTCTTAATATGCTACAAATGTTTACAACAAGCTCATTACAGTGAATCTTTTTTGTTTACAAGGATCTCTGCTTTGGTATATATTATTACAGACTTCTATATACAAACAAAAAAAGAAAAAATAGACTTTTATCCCACCCTCTTGCACCAAAGGGTGCAAAATCAAAACTGGATTTATCCTATTGTATCTCTATTATATATCAAATTATTGACTAAAATAAAACTAAAAATTGCATATGCATTTTAAAAAATCTAAAATTTAAGTTTTAAGCAGACCACAGCATGATGATTTACAGTAGTTCCATTAAATCATCCTGCTGAGTGAAATAGGAGTGTTCTCAATTCAAAGATGGCTTAAATCAGCAATTTCACCACCAGGCAAATATAACAGAGATTCAGTATCTACAGATAACTTTTTATCTTTCATTAACCAAAATGATTAATTTATATAACTGTAGTCATAAAGAATTTCTTCTTTATTTTAGGAAAGGACTGCACTTATGACAATGCATTGAGAACCTGACAAAAAAGGCTGCAAAACCAATATCCTCACTAGTTTAGGCTCACTACTACTTCCCACTACTCTTGCAGCCACAGTTTGCTCCTGAAGAGATTCTGCATGCTCAGTCACTGTACCTCTCATGAGACAGAGTCACTCCACTGGTAGCATTTCCCTAAGGACATGAAAACAAATAGGCCTAAATCTTTGAAGACAATTTCTGAGATCACTAACAGATGGATAAAGTGACAAAACTGAGAAGTATATCAGAAAACACTGCACACTGAGTTACCATAAATAGCAAATAAATGTAATGTCACAGCTTTATGCTTCTCTACAATTCCATTCAATCCCAGTTGTCTCATTATAAGTCATGGTGAAAAAGCCAAATAATTTCACTAGCACTGTTTCAGCACTCACATATACACTCCACCACATAAAACACTTTATCCCTTTTCCCCACAAATGAAATTTATCTAGATCTTACTTAACTGACATAAGCACCTTGATACATTATTTCCTCTCCTTGGAAAGACAAACCAGTTTGTGCAGTAAGCATTTCAAAAGATACAGGATATATGGTATTTAGGGTACAGAGAGTATGAGATGAAATAGAAGCAATATTCCCAATAATTCAGTGAAATGGATTACAGTGGACAATACAAACACTTCATATAATGGACATAAAACTCCATCATGGCCAAATTCAGAAAAAATGCAAAGCAAAAACATAAGAAAAAGATAAAGCTGCTTATATTCTCATTATCTATTTAAAATGCCTAGTCTGTTTTAGAATACCATTAAATCCTGAGCCTTAGTTCATAGCAATAAATCCCCAGGTTATATTAAGTGCCATTAGCTATTGGACTAAGTTTAGTATCCCTGCACTTTACCCAAGAAAAGTGGAAAACCAGTGTACATAGAATCATACAACGATCTGGGTTGGAAGGGACCTTAAAGATATCTAGTTCCAACCCTCCTGACAAGGTCTGGGATACCCTCTAAGATATTTAATGTGTTTACATTCCTCCCAAGTTTCAGTAGACTTGGCTTTTTAGCCAATTAAAATGTAGAGAGACAACAAACTTTAGCAACCTGCAGCAAACATTCTGCCTCACACATAAAGCTATAAACAATCTCCACTTCTCACACCAGCTTACAAACTTGCCACCTATTTACAAAACTAGAGTGAATTACAAATATTGCAATACACAACACCTCTCAAACTTCCAGTTTAAAAGGACACACTTCAAAATAATGTTGAGAATTTGCACTGTATATTCAGTAAACATATACTATTTAATATTATTAAATCAATACAGCGTAATGTGCTTTGAATTCATACCGCACTACTGACTAAAAAATGGCTTGTATAATTTGTTTGCTAAAAAGACTAATTTTTCTGTTTGAAAGGGGATCAGACTCAAAAATACTATTTCAGCTACGTTTATATATCTGTCTGCTAAGAACAGCAGTACCAAGAAAGACTTTGCTTGTTCTACGAGACAGACTATCAGAAAGACAAGCACTAATCTGCTTTCAGAAGTCACATACTACCTAAAGATCATCTGTCACGACTCTTTCATATTTAATAAGTGTCAGCTCCTACTGTTCACTTGGGGGTGGGCAGAAACAACACCTGACATTTTCACTACCAACCTTCAGGCCCAAAGAGCAGCACTGATGCTATGCAAAACTTAAATAACTAAGTTTGACGCCTGGTATCTTACAGAACTCTCTTAGAATAGTCAACAGCTCACTTCCCTCAGCAGGGATGGTCCCCCTCCCTCTCTACTTCTTTCCCCTCTCCTTCACCACTTCACACTCCCACCATCACTGAGCAAAGCAACGATGCTTTTCTTGTCCTAGTTAGTTTTCTGTTCTAACTGAATGGGTTCACAAATGATTAGGTAAGGACCAAATCCAGGACAAGGATATAGTTGGAACTGGAAGTAAATGTTGTTTGTTAGATCAGTTTATCAGTCTTGCCTCTGAACAGCAGCAAAGCCTAACACTTGCAGCTTTTGACAGGCACTGCTTTAATTTCTAACCACTTTATATACCAAAGGGTTTTAGGTAGGTAAGACGAAGAATTTATGCAATTAGTAACTTTAAATTTTCTTTTCAAATCTACACAAAACCAATCCTTTTCAGGATGCTCCAGCAGGCAGCCCATCAAATCTCAACACTTGAACACTGGACAAGACCTTTAGGGCAGGCCTTCATAGATCTCAATCTCAATGCCTATTAGTATTCCTGTACCCAGCACAAAGTTTAGAACAACTGCCAGAGTCACTTATCTGGTAATTCAGTGGACAAAGAGAAAACTGCTGTCTGCCATCCATCACTGGAAAGACTAGAACAATCTTCTGAAACTCTCAGTCCCATTAGTGAAACTTGAACACTGACAAACAAGTTAATAAGTTTTCCAAATTCTTTTCTCATAAGCCACTACAAAGCAAAAGTTTCTAATTTTTTATTCTACATAGCTATGACAGAAAGCTCTCCTTCAACTCTAAAATCCAAATTTAAGCCAACTCAGTTAACTTATTTATATTAACACTAAAAAACAAAACCTCAGATAAATTATTGAAAGGTTTATCTTAATCCTTTATGAAAAAGATTCACACACACACACCAAAAAAACAAAACCAAAAAAACAAACCAAAAAACCCCACCACAACAGAAATAATATCTGCTTTCTAATGATGTTTATCACCCTCCCAGTGATCTGCCGATGTTTCCCACAAAGCATCAAAAATCAGGATTATCAGCTTATCATTTCTTTCCAACAGAATTTGTAATACGACAGACAGACAAAGAAGATAGTAGTGCACAAAGACAAAACAGTTTTTCTGAAGCTCATCTATTTTTTCACGTAAATATCAATTTGGATATTGAAAAGAATTTAAATCATTTTGATAACGATGGCATGCAGGTTGAAATAAGCATCTTCAAACAACCCTGAAATCTGTTACTGATATCAGCTGAAATAGCCAGTTAATAGCCAGGATCTGGTCTTCTAAGAGTATAGTTTTAAAAATCTGCTATGATCTATAGTATAAATTAACTTTGGTAATGGATAAACAACCCCAAAGCTATTCCCCAAAATTTTTAAAGAGTTCATATATGTTAAAGCAGTAAATTCACAACAAAGCTTCAAAATATCTTGATAAATACATTCACATTTACCTAGAGGAATTTTTAACTTTAAGAAAATATACCGTATTTATGAGCTCAGCACAAAACTAGCTTTGGCTGTGTGTATAACCAACACATACAAGCTAACAAAACCCCAAACCAAGTAATATTTGTTCCCCACTCTGCAATTCACTGAGCATAAAACAACTTCACTACAATAACACTAAGCCAATAATAATAAAACAAGCACTTATATTTCAATCTGAAAGACCATTAAGAACAGATATTACAATGACATCTACTGGGAAATAGGCTACAGGAAAAATGAATAGCATTTCTAGAGTCCATAGTTCAGAGCGTATCACTATAAATTTGACAGAGCAACTTGTTCACCTAGGAACCACAAAATCAAGATATCTCACTGAAAGGCCACAAGCCCTTTGCAAGAACGACATACTAGTTCATTCACTTCATAAAAAAACTTGCCAACCTAACCTGTGAAAGCCCTGAAAAGAGGAAATGCACCTAAACTCATTGTGTTGTGATTATATGCTTCATCTACTGCCATGCAGTTTTCCTTCATAAAGTACGAGTAGTCCAATGACTAAAGTTCCAGGTATGGGTATCCAGCAAAACTTAAGAGAACTGAGATTACTAAGCAAGATGTTAACGTCAGGCGCACAATTCAATGTGAAAACATAGTATTTGAAAACAAAATCCAAGGAAAATGGGCCAGCAGACTCTAAACATAGATTCTACTGAAAATTTGCTGCAAAACACAGTACTTAAATCAACATTTTCTTCAATAAAACATTCAGCTGAACATGGAGTAAGATTTCACTTGGTTAAAGCATTGACTGCAGCAGCTCATCTCATATTTCTCCCTTAAAATCTACAGCACTAAGCCACAAAGATTAATGACTGCAAATGCAAGTAAAACGTGAGCAATAGACAATAAATTTTTGAGAGCTTATTAACTGTAGGATGCAGAAGCTTGCTACTCTCAGTTACAATTCTTGATCAGTATTACTCAGTAACCACAACCTCAAAATAAACTATAGAAAAACAACTAGAATGCCACTTTTAACTTACATTTAGGGTTACACTTACTTTATATTAGCAACCTGCATATTTACAAATTTTATTTTCACACCTACATGTACAGTATTAGCATCAGCAACTCCCATTACCACTGAGAAGATGGCTCATGCTATTTCCACATGCACTCAGTAGAGAATCAATCCTATTCTTCCTGAACTCCAGGTTGAACTTGTGACACTATGAAATGCAATAAATTAGCTTTCCTGGCAAAATACAGCACAGCTAATGCAAAGGAAAAGTGGACTGGTTGAGTGATGAATACTTTTGCCAGGTACATCAACTAATTTAAAAGGAAACAAGATGGTTGCATACCTAGATTATCCTCACTAAACTTACCAACCCAACAAGCAGCTCACTGCAAACCTTGAGGATAGAGAGACATACAATAAGAATTTGTGCAACCATTTAATACAGTAACAGCTACAACAGGCATATATTGTGACTGAACTACTATCATGGAATTTTAATTTAGAAAATTAGAATCAGAGACAGATAAATAACATACTTTCAGTACTTTTTTCCTAAATTTGTCATAAATATTGAAAACATCCAGTGCTACTTCAGAAGATAAAGTAAAAGTTAATGCAAATGGAGTGTACTGAAGTGATAGCTCCTCAGGCACTTGTATTTGGTTTACGTGGCAAGGATTTGGTAGCAGGCTGGCTGCAGGGGTGGCAGGTGAGACAGAGCCAATTCAAAGACAGCTCCAAAACAGACCCACTGCTGGCCAAAGCTAAGCAAGTCAGCAATGCTAATGCCTCTGTGATAATATATTTAAGAAAGAGTAAAAACATTATGAATCAGCTGTGAGGGGAGTAAGAAAAATGTGAGAAAAACAACCCTGCAGAAACCAAGGTCAGAGAAGGAGTAGGTGGATTAGGTGTTTCCAGGCACTGGAGCAGAGATTCCCCTGCAATCCATGGAGAACACCATGGTGATACAGCTTGTACCCCTGCAGCCCATGAAGATTAACAAAGGAGCAAATATCCACCTGCACCCCATGGAGGACCCCATGCTGCAGCAGGTGGATATACCCTGAAGGAAGCTGCAGCCCATAGAGAGCTCACATCAGAGCAGGCTCCTGGCAGGAGCTACAGCCTATGGAGAGAAGCCCATGAAGGAGCAGGTTTTCCAGCAGGAACTACGGCCCGTGGAAGACCCACACTGTAGCAGCTGGTTCCTGCAGGACAGTACCCCCCTGGCAAGGACCCATGCTGCAACAGTTCTTCAAGAATTGCAGTCTGTAGGAAGAACCTGTTTTGGAATAGAGATCTTCCTTAAACTTGTTCATGAACTATAGTAACTGCAATTCCTATATACTTACACAAGTTATATACTGGTAGTGGTCATTACAAGCAACTCCACAGAGATTTACAATACTAAAGCTGTAACCACTAAGTTACTATTTGTAAAGCACAACCATTTCTGCAATTTAAAACTAGTATGCTAATAGATGCCTTATTCTCTTATTAGACCTACTGGAAGATGCTTCCAAACCTACAGCTACTTGGTTTTGCTTAGAAGGTCTAAGTCAAATCAACAGATATGTGGAAAACAACCATGAAACCCATCAATCTATAGACTGTAGTAAAATTACTGAAGAACAAATAGTTTTCATTTTTATGTCTATTTAAATAAAGCTACCTGCAGGAGCTGAATGCAGGTACTTCCAATAACCAGAAGCATGGAATATTAAGAACATGAATAAAAATACCCCTGCCATCCTTCCCCTCAGAAACACCAGGAGGTTGTTTCTGGAGATAAAATGCAGTACAGTGATGGCCTTTTAGAAGAATCTGGACAACACAACACACAGAAATCCTACATTCCTTTTGAAGGCTGATCAGGGCACAAATGGTCAGGCTTTTTCAATTCTACATGCTAACTTTGATGGTGGGAGTTCTCCCCATCCCAAACCTGTTCCTGACAGAAACTTATTGTCTGAAGTGCTTCTACCTAGTATTTTTTGTGGCTCTTTCAACAGTTAACAGAAACAAGCATTCAGTTACTCTAAATAGCTCCATACACTGTACAAATGCATAGCTTATTTTTTAAAAAAGCAATCATCCTAAAAAACAAAAGATTATTCCAGATTAGGCATGTACAAAACATGCTCAAAGAAACTGGACAGGACAAGACATCTCTGGAATTTATGTTCATATATCAGTATCAAGATGCACAAACTGCATAACTGCTTGGTCTTGTTACTTATACCATCGTAAGTAAAAACTTTCTTTAGGATATTTCTTAATGAAAATAATGCAGGAGTAACAAAATTTTGTAAACATGGCACACTGTCCAGTATAACTATTTTCTGCTTTTTATGAAAGACCCAGATAAATCAGTGCAGACTGCAAATATCTTTTTTATAATATGAAGTACATCAGATAATCAAATTTTATAGAATGACTCTGTTGCACAGTTTAGACTGAGACTGACCTTGGTAACAGAGGACACAGCACTAGTACAACAAACACTGAACAGACAGTATAAAATTTAACCTGTGATTGACATTGTGTCAAACACCACAAAAACATCCTCCTAAATAAAGATGCTTATCTTCTCTTTCTCTTTAGGAAGAAATCCGATGTAGAAATAACTATGATTTCTACAAGTTCTTAGAAGAGTAAGACCTTTCTGGTGAGAAAGGTTATTTGATTTCTGTAGTAACACAAGCAGATTAAAGTGAGCAATTTCTGTATTTATGCTTAAATTGAATTATTCTTCTTATTTAAAGTAGAATCACAATCACAGAAAAATTCTTAAACTGCAGTTGTATGCAAGTTGAAATTATACATTATTTTTTTCTTCTATCAATTTATTTTCCTATTTAGTGGAGCAGTGTCTTTTGAAAAATACAACACCTTACTAGGTAATTGATTGGCTGGAGGGCTGGGAGACCGACATATCCAGTGGGAAAACTTAAAAAGAACAACCATCAGTGAAGAAAAAATAATGAAAAAACTTTTTTTACTCAGACAGTAGCCTTTTGTCTTTCATTGCCGCAGGTGTATTTATTACATATTTGCAGTGTTTCCTATTATTTTCCACAAATTTTAAGTTGATGTGCTCTGATATACTACTGTATCACAGACTCAAGGGAAGGACAACAATTTATGTAACATTCCCTGTTACTGAAGTAATTCAGCTCAGTAACTATCAATCACAGCTTGGATAAACACTGACAAAATTTTAAAGAAAGGATTTTTCATTTCATAGGCAGAAGTCAAATGAGTTGCAACTGGCACAACTCCACTACCATGAACTAGCAATTTCCACATGGAAGAGATTATATGTTTGATCATTTTGAAGCTATGATGTTGCTGATGAAAGAGAAAAACCACATTCACATTAGCACTGAACTTTAGATTCTCTATTCAAGTGACCTATGGTTCCACTGACTTTTGCAACAATTTCTGTACTTAACAATAAAACCTCAAAGCACCAGTTGTCACAGAAAGAAAAGGGAGTGGCTTGTCTACTGACAAATACAAGCCAACATAGTATCTTCAATGACACCATCCCCACACTGCCCATCATGCTGAAGATAAACTTCAAAGCTCAGTGAGGTTCTAAGCCTCCTCTAGGAGATCTCAAGAATATCCACCCACAACAAAACCTTCTGTCTACAATGAAACACTAAAGAATTATGGTAGAATTAATCCATCTTCTCTACATGACTTTCTGTATGACTACTCTTCTGCACACTTCCGAGCAAACATCACAAGCCCATCTTCACCACAAAATCCAAGTCTACTACTTTAAACATAATATGGATTTTAATTAGACATAATAGCTTTGGAATGGCAATTATTATTAGAAACAAAATCACAGGGATCACAGGGTGTCAGGGGTTGGAAGGGACCCTGGAGATCTTCAAGTCCAACCTCCCTGGATCATCTAATCCAGCACAGGTTACCAGTAAAATCACTAATACCCAACTAAAAGTTATATGCATCTACCTATTCCCACTCTGGCAGAGAAGAAAAAATTAGCTTTGTATATAGGTCTGGTGCAGAATCTAAACCCAGAATCTCCTCATGCTGGCAGCTCCATAATTCCATGACCTCTTCTCTACAACAATCCCACTCTGTGAACTCTGACCAATTCCAGAAGCCGGAGCCTATCACCTGGCTGATGTCTTCTATTTCCCACTCACAAAAATTTAAACACATTCATACTGTGACCCACACTGCATCTCACAGTCAACGCTCACAACACAATCTCATTCTTTCATTCTCACCTCCCCCTTAACACTCTCTGTTGTCACGATGCTTGGATAAATTGCCAAACACTCAGGGTATTGCTGTGTGGTGGCCAGAATCTGTCAGGCTGACCAAGAGTGCCTCATTCTTTTCTTTCACTCACCATCTGTCTGTATTCATCTATTATCTCAAGACTGTCCTTACAGACTGTATGATGTCTGGGGCAATAACCATCTTTTTAGTCTCTATTTGTATAAAACAGCATTGAGTCCTCCTCTGTAGTTTTTATTAAAACAATAAAAGTGGAGCTGTTTAAGACAGATTTTATAAACTCTGTTTTATACAAAGATCACAAAAAGAGGTCAGAGAAAGAACAAAAATACCTCAAACTACATCCACTTCTTCCTATCCCTTTCAGCCTTCCCTGACTCCTCTCCCCTATTCCAGAAAAATCAGTTTCATAGTATTCAAAAAAGCATACATTTAAATACATGTATGCCTGCTTATGACTTAAAAAAAAAAAATTCAATGTACTTCCTTTAAAGAACATAAGACACATTAACTGAACATAGGAGAAAATTGTTACATAATAAAATACATCTATATAATTTCACTGTAATTTACACGTTTTCTGAATAACCCAGAATAGCAGACCTCTCTTAAGGGCAGCTTATTTTCAACAATTCAAAAGAAACAGTCAGAGGTTTTCGACAGGGACATTTTAAGTATTCTCTGTCATCCCTATTTGCCCTCTGGAAACATACAAGCACTCTCCTCCTTCAGGGACTGAAAGCAGAAATAAAACTGTGACCCTTGCGACTTCTTTCAGTGTTGACACCACAAACCCATGTCCCACTCCTTTCCTTCCTATGCAGTTAAGGATCTTCTAAGGGGGTCTTTTTTGTTTATTTGGTTGGGAGGAGGGGTCAGACTCCTTCATTTGGCCCTAAAATCACTATCAAAGTAAATTGTCAGTACTTTGCATCTCTTCCTAGCAAAAAAAAAACAAAAAAAAACCAAAAAAAAACCCAACCAACCAACCAACCAAAACCACAAACCAAATTGCGAACACCAACCTGGCTGCAGTGTGGTCACCACAAAAATCAGTTGTGATGTTGAGGTAGCAACTTGTGGTCGATCTCTTTCTCCCTAATTCTGTATAATCATTACTACATAATGATTTCATTCTGCACCTACCACTTGGTAGCTGCCCTTCCTATCGAATACCGCAGCCTTGCTCGGGAAGGGAAATACAAACCGACAGGCATATCCCAATTAACACACATGTCACCATGCTTCAAATCAACTAAAACAAATACTGTATTTACAGAAGCGGGTACCTGTGTGCTGTCAGCAAAGGAAGCGTGGAAGGTGGGATGAGAACGAAAAGGAGCGAGAGACACAATCCGAAATACACAACTCACTCACAGAGTGGAAGGAATTTAGAAATCAATTACATATTTAAACGCCTTGTCACGCCGGGGTAGATCATGCTGGAGGTGAACCAGCTTTCCTCCCCGATAGGCTGCAGCAGCCGGTGCCATCCGTCTGTCACCCTCCCATCACCAA
>VWZY01008407.1:1069767-1122048 GCA_013399075.1 Chloroceryle aenea
TGGGGGCGGGGCGCGGACGGGCTACACCTCCTGCGCATGCGCCCGCCCCCCACAGCCCCCCACGCGCCCGCTTCCGGCCCGACAAGAGCACAGCGGGTGACATCCGGAAGGAGCGGGACGCCCTGGGCAGGAGGTGTCACCACTGTCCGCGGGCCTCCCGGTCCCCTCGCTGAGAGGGGGCAGCGCGTAAGACAAAGCCGCTGGAACCAGCGGTTCCGGCGTTCTTCCGTTGTAGTTTATTTTTCATGGCCGTTTGCAGGCCGGGACCCAGCCACCGCAGCGGTCTCGACCCGGGCGTCCGCTGGCACCAGCCGCCGCGTTAGTCCGAAGGGCCGACACCAAATAATAACGTGTGTTTTCAGGAAGTGAAAACTTGGCTTTTTTTTTTTTTTTTTTTTTTTTTTTTTTTTTATCGCTGTGCATTTATTTAGTCAGTGGCAGCTTGCTCGCAGCGCTCTTCCAGAGCATGTCTAGTGCTGCATCTACTGATACCCCTGGAAGCTTTGTCTTTGAATACAATGTGAGTGAGGGTCGGGCCTTCCTGTTTTAATGTTGCTGCTCAGCTCTTCCAATCAGCGGAGGAAGAACAAACTGTTTCTTTTGTGTGCATTCTGCCTGAAAAGCTGCTTTTGTACAGGGGTGAGAGGAAGGGTGAGTTCTCAGCTGCCAAGGAGTCAGCTTTTCAGCTTTAACAGAGAAAAGCATATAATGAAGGGTCAGCAGAAACAGAGGAAGGACAGCCTCGTGGCTGGAAACACAGCACTGAAGCCATGAGTTAGGAGGATTGTTCGGTCAGTTCCTGGCTTTAATACCGATTTCCTTTATGTCCCAGACAAGTCACTCAGCATCTTAATAGTTGTGATGAAAATGCGTACCCTGAGAGGAATGTTTAAGGTGGAGGGCTTTCCCACTGAATTCCTTCACTGGAACCTAAAAGTAGCCTTTCTCACACACACACCAAAAAAAAAATAAAAAAGTGTTCAGCCCTCTCAGCAGAATTGTCCCAGCTTTCTCTAGATCTCATTTGCCTCTGGAATGAACTGCAGCTGTGATTACTCACCTCATGTTCCCATGAGGCTTAACAAGAGCTCCTTCTGCCTCTAGTGCAGCCCTTGGTTACCTGAAATCTCATACATACTCTGATAAGGCAGGCTGAGAATTTCTCAGCCTCCTGTGGTAGTCATCAGCTCAAGAAGGTCCAGTGCTGCAGTCCTTGTACAGCAATCTGGTACTGTAAGAACAATTGTTCTCATGCCTTGAAAGATGTTGTAAAGGCATCCAGCTAGATATGCCTGGCTTCCTGGTGACTTCTAGAGTTGCAAACAGATTGCAAGCACCTGGTGAGGTTGGGCAACAAAGGTGTAGTCTTTAGGCCAGTCCTAAGTTTCTCCCCTTAAAAGAAAATTGAGCTGGAAATCCCTGCCCTGAAGGATGTCTGCCTGAAGACAGCTTCCTCTTAGTTCTCCAGTGTGAAGGATGAGTCAGGCACAGTGTTCATTATACTGCTTTAAAAACCCTCATGTACAAAGCATTTTTCTCTCATTTTTTAAACATGGGCAAAATTCAGAACTTTTAACTACTTGATTGTGTTTAATTTTTCTACAGGCAGTTAAAGTGCCAAGGTTAATTCCTATTTTACAGCTGCAATAGTCTTAGTCTCACAAAAAGGGTTAAGAATCACAAAACACTCCTAAAGACTCCCCCACTACGATGTATGTGGGGAGAAAAGGGGTGACTGCTCAAGAGCAACTGTGCCCTGACACCCAACACCCATGCTTCCAGCCCAGGGCTGTGCTAGTGTGGGGTCAGGTCGACTGCAGCTCTCTGCAATGGATACTGGCACACCCTGCCCTAAAATAAGGATTGAAGAAGCGAGTGTCAGGCAGCCTTGCCCATGGTGTCCTCTACCCCCAGAGTTTATAAACCATAGGTTATACATCCAAAAATCCCGATTTTGCTGTAATTAAAGAATAATTGTGGTTGTCAACTCCCGTGATGATTGTTAATGTGGTTTTTGAGAAAGTTGATTTTTGCTGTAAGGGCTCCAGGAAGAAAAGCCAACCAAATCAACTCACAAAGGTCTGCTCTACTGTGTGGAGCTCCAAGCTTTGTCCCAAACCTCCAAGAATCAGCCATGGCCAGGCTTCCACCTCACGCTAGGGCCTGCATCTAATGAATAACACCTTCACACTTTGGTAATGGGGCCCATACTTCCTCCTCCACAGTAGCTTCAGCTTGCACTGTGCTCATGTCACATCTGCTGCAGCTTCATGTGTTGCTCAAGCCCACACTCCCAGGACTCTGCATGTGTGCCAGGCTGGAGGCAGGCTGAGGCTTTCCTTCTTTCTTCATTCATTTGCTTCTCAGGTGTGAAGTCAAGCTGTCATTTGGCAGCTCCCCAGTAAACCTGCATGATCTTTCCCTTGGCAAAAGGAGAAAGCTGTCAAGATGTGAAGAGGAGGGTTTGTCAAAGATGCTGTTAAGGAGTTTTAACTTGGATTAGCAGCAGCAGACTGTACGGGGGGGATGACATAGTTTTTTCATCTTCACTCTGTGCTTTTGAGTGCAATCCAGCACCCAGTGGAAACCAGAAAGAGCCCGTCTGCTCTCACATCTGCACTCAGCACCAGCAAACCTTACAGGCAGCTCCCACCTGTGGGTCAGGCACCTCTTGACCTCCTGGAAGGCCTGCTGGCAGTTTTTAGGGAGTAAGAAAAAGCATTATCTGAAATATGTTCACACAGCTGTTCATCAGAGGAGCTGGAATAACCTGTCTGCATAATTAGGTGCTTGTTATCACAGCATGTTTACATTTTAATAAGCTACTCTTTTGTGGATTTAAATTTAAATATGAAGAGCCCTCCCGTCAGAATAATGGTCATCTTATAATCCTCTGTACACATACAAAAATAATGAGAAATAGTCTTTAAATTAGACTAACTGAATCCAGCTACCATTTCCCTAAACTGACACAAATTGCTTCCCATGTCAAGTAATGTGCTAAATTAATTTTAAGTTTTTATCCTCCCTCAGCCCTAATTACAGTATTAGACACTTTAACTTTTCCAACTTCTTTTTAATCCTTTTGTGCAAGATTTTCCCTTAGATCAGTATCTTCAAGACAGGGAAGAAAATGTATTTCTACTTAAACGTGCTGTTCAAAGAGTCACCAGAAAATAGAAAGGCAATTATCTAGCTGGAGCCTCCAAACTGGAGTTTGAGATCCAAAAGCAGAGGGAGACCACTATTCTTCCAAGTTCTCCTGAGTGCATTAGGATTTTACCTCTGCCAGTCACCCAAGAGAGTCCCCTGCTCACAAAAACTCACACAGACAAGCCAATCTTTCAGTCATGTGCAATCCTGCAGCTGGACACTTCGTGTGCATGGCCCACATACCACAGTTTGAATTACCAATTCTTAATTAATTAGAGAAAAGTAATAATGGAGTAGTTCAAAGGCCACCTATTTTTGTCACCACAGTAAAAATCATCATCAAAAGCAACTTCCATTTTCTTTGCTATATGGGAAACGGCACAGCACAGTCACCACATCAGCGTTTGCAAGTAAACATCCTACTTGGACAGAAGACCGGGGTCAGATCTCTGACAGATCCTGTTGCAGGTTTTAAATTGACTCATGTAAATAACTCTGCTATAATTTTATGAAGTTCCCACTTCTGAGTATTTTTCCCTTAAAATATTTTCACATTTTTTAAACAGTAAAAATGACAGCTAAAATGCCCTGTGCTTTCTGCATCACATGAAGCTGAGCAGATCTGCAGCTTGATAAAGGACAAAGGGCTCCAAAGTTGCAGTCATCTGTACTGACCATATACATAGGCTCATGTCCTTTAGCCAGCAGGTAACATTCACCAGGGGGTATGGAGCGGGGGAAATCTTGGGAAGAAAATAGTCTATAACTGAAGTATGTGCCTTCACTCTCTCAACAAAGACACATTCGTGCCGTCCTGCTTGCTGCACATAGTGTCTGGATCTGCCTCTGGCTGGATGGTAGGTCTTTGCCAGTCTCATAGTTGAAAGCATCTGAAGCAACCATCAGCTTCTACTCCCACAGCTATTCCAGAATGCCAAGGGTGGCCTCCCAGTGCAGAATGCAGCTCATACATGTCCAGTGCTGCAAGAAATGGTGTCAAGATCCTGAGGCTCTTAAACATTCAACCAGAATGAAAACCCCCCACACCCTGCAGCTGCGTATTATCCTCCTGCTTCCTCGGGCATTCAATTTCCTGGGCAATCAAGATTGTTAACCACAGACCACCTCTCTGCTTATAAGAAACTGCAGCTGGGTAAACAGCTGCACAGAGTAGGAGAAGTGATCCACAGGAAAGTTTACATCTCATGGAACTGTTTATCCTAACATTGCTATTTCAGAACTACCTAAGATGAGGCAGGGAATGATTGACATCTATTACAGCACCTCCAGAGGGGGACAGGACATGTTACAGAGATTCAGACTGTCTGTTCTGCAACATGTCTCATTTCAAATACCAAGCTTTTTTTTTCTAGGAATTCAAGTTCTCTCTTGAACTTTTTTTCAACACAACACTGTGTGAGGACAGAGACAGTACAATAGAAATTCTTCAAGGGAGGAAGAGGTCAAGCTAAATAGGAAAAATAATGATCTCTTTCTAATATTTCAGATATTAAAAGAAAATGGGCAACAAATGGTGTCAAAGAGAAGCCAGCACAAAGCATAGTTGCTCATCAGATTCCGTCCAAGGGTTCAAATGAAAGATCACTCAGGGAAGGGGGGAGGAAAGAACTGCTCTAATTTATCTTTCTTTCCTGACAGTATTCCATCTCAAAGGTGACACCCCAGACCAACTGCCAGTCCTTTCCACCCTGTTCTGATCCCTGTGGTGTTCCCCAGGTAAGGCCTAATATGGCTGCTGAGGAGACAGACCCTAAGGGGCAGATAGTGCAGTTAATGCTCCACTACAGCACGTGAGAAAATTCATTCTCTCAACTATTGATTCTGTCCAATACCAACTGGAGCAGATGTTACTGGACCACTTAAGCTTTTTTTCACATCTGCAACTTTGTTCTGCAGCTGCAACAGTTAGAACCATTCTCAGGTCTTTATTTCTTCCTGTATGTAATTAAAGTTCAGATTTTTAGCTACTCGCGTAACTCCAGTAACTTCCCTCTGTAACTTTTTTAATCCTGTCCTGTTTGTAATCATGCTTTTACCACATAAACCACTTCAAAAACTTTTGTTACAGCTTTGCATATTGTTAGGAGCCACCAAACAAATGTGTGTTGTTCCTGGAATTAGCATAACTCCCTTGCACAGGAAGGATAGTGAACTCATCTTTCCTCCTTCCATCATGCACGTGGTCAAGTAATCCCCTGTCACAAGGCTGTGAAGACAGCTCCTCTTTGCACAGCTTCTGTGCACTATCACAGTGTGCACCTCTCTCCTAACTGCTCTGCCCTCCTGTTTGGCTAACACACAGGAGCAGTTCAGCCCTTTCTCTCACCCACAGCTATTTGTAACAGTATGGTAACAGCACAAATCTCAACGATGCAGTACTGCTTAACAGGGGATGGAGACTGATGGCTCCTCATCAGTCACAGCAGCTTCACCCACCTCAGCCTCAGTCTGGTTTGACAGAATATTTATGCACAGAAGACAGCCAAGCCTCCCCACACCATCTCCTCTGAGAGGGAGCTTAAAGGACTCATTTACTTCAAAGGCAAAGACATCTCTGACTGATATGAGTGAGCTTTTAGCATGAAGGAGTTAGATCCTAAGCTGTGCCTATCCTACTATAAACAAGTCCAAGTCACAATTTCTGCACCCTGGAATAGAAAACAGGACCTTATACAGATATAAGGACTTATTTCTCCCCATCTTTGTCTCTTTAGGACAGGGCCTTCCAAGAAACACAATTGGAGTAAGGTGTTCACACCCTTGAATTCAAATGGGGCAGGGTAAGCTATTTTAATAGATTCATAGAATGTTTTGGGTTGGAAAGGACTTTTAAAGGTGATCTAGTCCACCTCCCCTGAAGTAAGCAGAGGCATCTTCAATGAGATCAGGGTGCTCAGAGCTCTATCCAACCTGACCTTGAATGCTTCCATGAATGAGGCACCCTCATTGGAAAACATTTCTTCCTTATATCTAGTCTGTATCTACCCTCCTCTAGTTTAAACCATTACTCCTTGTCCCGGTAGTTCCCAGGGTTCTCTTTTTGAAAATGGGTGAAATGTTTCCACTTTTCCAATCACCAGGGACTTCACCTGACTGCCAGGACTTTTCAGATATCATGGAGAGTGGCTTGACAAGTATATCAGCCAATACCCTTGTGACTCCGGGATTCATCTCATGGGGTCCCATAGACTTATGTATGTTCAGGTTCCTCAGGTGGTCAGATGTCAGCCTTAGCTAACAAGCTTCTAGGCGAGCTGAGGCTGAGCTGGGTGTGCAGCTGGGGTTCACAGCAGCTTTTGACATTGGTTTCAAGAGCCCCCATCAGATTACTGCTTCCCCAGCTAGGGAATGGAATTGCTGCAGGAGACAACTCCAGCATGGGGCCAGAGATGAGTGGCTGAAAGGGCACAGGTTGATCACCCTTCACCTAAGGGAGTCTGGGGTTGAGCCACTACTGATGGATAAATGAAGCCGAGCTCTGCTGTTCCAATTAATCATACAAGTCCCTGCAGATCCCTGGCCTCACACGGAGATTTATTTGAATCAGGAACACCAAGGCAATTCATCCTCTCTGAACAGCCTCATTCCCTGCTCTTGTGCTCACTACACATGGGGCCCAAATAGGCATTAGTTCCCCTCCTTCCTTCTCGGTGCTTTTCTGCAGCATGTATTTGCTAAATATAATTTGACAGCTTACTTTATCAGGTCCACAGCCTCAACACCCATGCATTGCTTCCCTGTGCCAGAAGCTCTATTTTACAGTCAAGCCACAGTCTCCCTCCCAGCTCATCTTGCATGAATAATGAGCACATCCTCATGTCCTCTCCCTTTTCACACCCATCACTGCTGGAAGGGGCTCCCAGAGCCATTTGCAGTATCACAACCCTCAAAACTCTAGCAGCCTCAGAGCCACATAAACAAGAGTTATCTGTTCAGGTTGTTTTGCAAATGCCAGCTAGCCCTCAGTTCTAATCAGTTTGCCTACTTCCACTAGTTCCAGTTACATCTTAATTCTAAGTATCTTTGAAGCCTTTATACATGTACAATTTCATTGTGTAAGAAGGCTCTCACTTCTTACTACTCTTCAGTAGTAGTAAGGTACCTCCCTTACCAGGTAGGTACCTGCTTCACCAAGTTCTAAAAGTGCTGTACTCCTCCAACGTGTACTCACTGAAATAATTGAAATCTGCCTTCTAGTTGTATTACCTCATATATTGCACACCAGATCTCAAGGGCCTATTATTCATTCCAGAAAAATTTGTTCCTTGTCAGTGTATGTGACACCTCCAACCAAAGGCCTCATTTAGCCACTTGCTTAGCTGTACTCCTTCATTCAGGAATCCAGAGCTCATTAGAGTATTGAGTGCTTTTTAAGTATATACACTGCTAGGATAAAGAGGTTATTTCAGGGCACAGATTGGCTATCATCTCCAATAAGTAGGAAGAAGAGCAGAGGAGCAAACATACAGCTGGTGTACTTTTGCTCCTCTGCTGCCAATCTGATTTTTCAAGCTGTTTTTATATGAAGAAAAAAACAGAATGGAGAAGTCCTTATCTTAAAAAAATGACTGGGAGCTCAGTGAACTCAGCAGCTCTTAGGATAAAATACCCGCAGTAGCCTTCCCCCTCCTCTGCCTCCTCAGGAACCAGCAGTATTTCTCACAGCTTTCCATTAACTACTTTTATTATCTGAATGTCTGCCCACATGAGTAATTGAGTGAGTCACATCAGCAAAAGATTTGGTGGAGTTTTATGAGGAGGCTGCAGTGTAAAATTTTTTTTAAATCACAGTTTAATTTACAGAATGAGGATTTTTAGCCATGGTGACAATTTCAAGACCAGTGCTGCAGTGGTGGGAGAAAGAAACACAGAGGTGATACGGATTTCCAGTTCTTGAGGGTAATTGAGAAAATGTGATTGTTCAGCTTGGTTTACCACACTGCAACAGTACAGCTATAAAAAAGACTAATGCAGGATGTATGTTTGCAGTATTTTTACCTTCACTATAAAAGTTGCCACCATCAAGCTTCCTCAAGCATAGAAGAGCTTCACTATGAACTATGGTGTATATATAGCAACAGGCCCTATCTAGTTATCGCTGATGGGATATGAAACTGGAGGCCTGATCCAGCAACCCTCTATATCATTTCCTTTTTCTTTGCATTACAGCAATACCAGACTTACATCTAGGCATTTAAGTAGTCAAGGAAGGAGCTTAATGGGGTATTCAAAACCGAAACACCTAAACAGCTTCAAAAAATTGGTTTCTAATGACTGAAACCCAAACTAGGATTTCAGTGCAACTGTGATGGGCTCATATCTGAATAGTCAGTGGTATTCAGTGCAATCACACTTTATAAATAATAGTCACAGTTATATAAAGGTTTGCAGGCCCAGGCCCATGCTTGAGGTTAATTTCAAGTAGTTTGTTAGAAAGCAAGCAATTTGCTCCTATCTTTTAGAAGAACAATATCGTAAAAACAAGGCAGAGGCTATAGCAAATCTAATAGGAATTCTTCACAGCCTAAGGATTAGGTGCTTCAAAAACTCTTCGTTCCCAAATAGTGGGGTGGCTGCAACCATTGGCTCAGTTGGTTTGCCATCATATGTGATGGTGTATTCTTGCAGACATCACTGTCAGCTCCCATTAACTCACGCAGCTCACTCCTCCCTAGGCACCTCTCCCCCATTCAGACTCCTGGAAGAGCTTGCAGAAGTAGGACAGCCACCTCACAAAGCCAGGGCATGTTCAGAAAGAAATCTGCCACAGCTTTGTCCCCAAGCAGGACAGTTGCAGGTGGTAGCCAAGCTGCCAGAAGGCAGTGCTTTTTGCCCTGGAAACTGCATTTGTAGAAGCTTAGAGCTATGCAAGAACACTCATACACGTGTTGCCGCAAGGCAGCATTCTTCCACTCCCCTGCACAGCAGCAATCCGGTTTCTGCTATCTAATGCCCACAGTGTACCCCAAACCCCATCATGGCACAAGGCTGACTTACAAACACCCAAGGATGGAGTAAAAGTCAGTTTGTGACATACTGAAGGCTTCTGAGAAAGGATTAAATTTGCTGCATACCTGTCATTTAGGTATTGCAGAGTTCCTGCATCGACTAGGGTTCAGCTGTAAAGCAAATGCATGGAGCTAGAGCTGCTGTGTACAGCACAAAATACCACTGTGGTCTTAAAGGAAGAGACAGAATAAACATGGTATATATAATCAATAACTCACAGCTAACAAGCCTTGCATAAGCAAGTCAGTTGCTTTTCAGTCCAAGAAACTACAAAAGCAGAGTATGCATTTTCACATTAGTGATGATGTCAGGGCATGAGTATTATTTCCAGAATTAAAAATAATATATCTGACAACAGTGAGTTCTAATAGAGCATCCAACAGGGACATGAGAAGTGCAACTTTTTTCTACACAGATGGTAGGCTTTATCAACAAAGGTGGAGGGAAGTAGGCAAGGGTAATAAAGTCACCTTAGCTAGATCTGAGCCTTGCTTATTCCATATCAGGGTCTCAGGCAATATAAAACTCCCAAGTACCAGTTTCCACAATTTCACAATACAAACTTTGCATTTTCAGATACCCTTATGTGCTTCCCCCTCCCCGCAAATGTATGTCCAAAAATGATTTACTGATTTTCTTTTACTGTTCCAATAAGACTCAGTTACCTTATCACCACTACTATCACTCACCTGTATGTCAATTATAATTAAGATTTTGCTCCAAGTTACACTGCTTATAATATGGAAACCTGAAAGATTTGTCCTTGTAACTTCTTACTGGCCTTGAAGTGATTCAAACTACTTTTCTGATTAAGGAGATGACCAAGTGCTTGCACCAGACACGTTGGTGCAGATACAGAAATATTTGTCCTTTCCTGGATTCATGGCCTAAGGAAACTCAGTCAGGGCAAGACCCTTAATGGGTGAATAGCACCTTCTCTTTTATATATGACTATTCATTCTCTCTCAGCATCCCTTTTCCGAGGCTTCTGAACATAAAGTACTTGTAGGAATAATTTAGTCTAGGTGGCCCAAGCCAGCGTTACACAGCACTGCTGGAGGATCTCATTTCATCAGTTAAATTAAAGAACTGAATCCAGCCGATGGCTGGGCCTTCTGCCGTAAAGCTCTGAAGGGGAAGATGATTTACCCTTGCTGTAGTGTCTGAGTCATTACTGAGTTGGAAGCGACTGTTAGAAAAAAAACAATACCTTTTTTAGTGAGACTAGAAAGTTGGCAGCCAAGCAGGCACAGCACTGGATGTCTCACTGCCAGGCTTGTGACAGAGCTGACCTCCCTGGGTGCTAGCAGGGAGGTGGAAGCAGAGCATGCCAGTGCCTGTGAGTTGCTCAGCACTGCAGCGACTGAATCAGAGAAGCTTCAGAGAAGTTCAGAGGTGGCCCCCGCACTGATACCCCATATAGAAAAAAACATTTCCTGCCTAATAGTGTCACTGGAGCATCTCTCACATACCTGCAGTGATGTTTCACTGTCATCAAGGTAACTGAGACATTGGGGACATATTTTACCTGGTTCCACTGCCCTTTCAGTCCTTCATCCTCTCATCTTTGGCCAAGGCAAAAGACCTCAGTTACCTTATCACCACTACTATCTGTATGTCAATTATAATTAAGATTTTGCTCCAAGTTACACTGCTTATAATGTGGAATCCTGAAAGATTTGTCCTTGTGACTTCTTACTGACCTAGTGTTGATTTAAACTGCTCTTCCCATTAAGAAGATGAACAAGTGCTTGCACCAGAGATGTTGGTGCAGATACAGAACTAAGATTGATGCTTTTTACCTCCCAGAAGCTTTTCTCTACAGAGTATTAAGATCAGAGCAATCACATGTACTTCATTTTTCTTGGGTTCAGGCTGCTCTGTAAAAGAAACAGGAATGACCTGAACAGCAGGGAAAAAATCTTTCCACTCCAGCCCTCCCCAAAATCTTTTTGTGGGAAATACAACAGTGTTTTGAATGCTAAAATTCACACAGATTTAAAAATACTTATCTTCAAGAAATGTTGCCATGGAAACCCTCATATTCTCTCCTTCCCCACCCTCCATATGTGAGGAACATTTTCTTCATTTTTTTTTCCTTCTGCATGTGGTAGTTCCTCTTCCCCATCTGCTACAGCCAAAAAACTGGCATTGAGTCCTAAGAGATGTCAAACAGGACTTTTGTTTAGTTGAAAAGTGATTGCTAAAAACCAGTCCTGAGCTCAACTAAAGAGATGCCAAGATGGGTACCTACTCTCAGGCTCCAGGTAAAGTTGTCTGGAATATTTTCCAGCAATTCCTGTTTTGGACAAGTGGAAAGAAGCAGCAAGAACTGCACAGTAATTGCAACAGTTCCATTTCCTGGTGGTATAACCTACAAGTGATGGTGATTTTCCTTCTCATTGGAAGCCTTTTTTCCAGTATGTAGAGAAGTGAGTGAAGTCCTGTATGCTCAAAGTGTATTGCTCTACTCCATTCATTTTGCCCTAAAGCTACAAGAGGATACAAGCTCAAAAAAAGAAGTCAAGAAACTGTGAGCTTCACTTTGCTGATTGGTATGTATCTACATCCAAGGGTCACTATCAGGGAGACCTTTCTGAAGCATTACCAGAAACACTGGGAAGGTCGTACATGACCATTTTGAAGGGTGAGACTCTACAGACACCTCCTGCTGGCAGTGAGAAATGTGTGTACCGTACCAGAGACAGAAAGAGTGAGAAGGCAATGCTACTCACCTATGAGTTAAGCAGTGCCAAAATGATCACAAACTACGCAGATGAGATAGATATATTTTCCCAGTTCAGATTGCCAGCAGCCCCAGTTTCACATAACTGCATAGCTAATAGGGGAGCTGGCACAAGTGCTCCTCAAGGTATTTTAAATCAGCAAATGTCCACTCTGCCCAACAACCAACATTCACTTTTGCAACAAGCAGAACAGAAGTTGCCAAGACCATCCTTTCCATTTAATGACAGAAAATAAACCACACAGCCCTCAACACTGTGCCGCACACCACAGCCGTTACCAGCAAGTCCTTAAACTGCTTGGAACAGAAGGATATTACAAATTTGTCATAATGGCTCTATATGCAGTGCGGGTTAATTAAGATCTAGCAGTAACACCATTCATGCATATTTTGGAGATAGTGGGAGACTAGCTCAACTCTAGTCTGCTCTGCTTAGAGTTATGTTAACAGCTGTCTTGCCAATTGCCACCAGTGTAAGGGGCAAAAGTATAAGGCTCTGCAAGCCAGAATCAGCCATGACAATCAATTAGCAATGGTCTGACTGTTCCTGGTGCCTCTGCTGCCTGCCTGCTTCTGAGAACAGAAGGTTGCATAGGAACAGACCCTCTTACCTTCCATGAGTTTGTGGCCTTTGTAGACACTTGTTCTACAGTAAGAGTCCAAGGAATGAAATGATAGCTTTTCTGCATGTCTTTCAAAACCATCCTGTGAAATTTGTGAAGCATCTTTCTGATGTAGAGCAGGAATATAAAACATAAAAATGAATAATTCCCCATATTATAGAAGCAACCTTCCCCTCTAGGCTTTGTTCCTAAAGCATGTTTTTCTAGTGCTTGTCTGCATCCCCCCATGTTACAGCCAGGAGGGATGTCTAGGCCTTAGATGCATATTTAGTGCGTGGGTCTGAGCAGCAGGACTGACAAAACCCTGTTCTTTATCAACTAGACTTCTGAGATTGGCAGTCTGCTACAATGCCGGTGCTGACTCAAGCTTTTTCCCAGGCTGACATCTAACAATGCTTTGGCTGAAATCTTGTGACATGTCTAGCATAGACTCCCTATACCCTTTCATTTTGGGGTTTTTCACAAAATTTGTAGGAATGTAACGGTGTTGAGATTTCAAACTCCAATCTCTGTCAAATGCAGCTGATTTGTCCCAAGGGCTCAGAAGTTCTTGTGAGAAGAGAAAGGGGAAAATGGCCAAGCGTAAGTGGGAAGGGGGCATACTCCGTGAACACAAGTCTTCCTTAGGAAAACAGGACAAACAAGAACCATCTGACAGAGCATGCTTGACAAGGAGTGAGGGGAGACAAAACTGGAATTTCAAACTTCCAATCAAAATAGATTAAAATTTTACAAGGAAGCTCTGATATATATATATCAGATGGTATATATATATAAAAAAAAAAAAAAAGGTGGGTTCCTGCACAAGGATCCATAACTGTGCATATGAGTGTTGCACTAAATCTTCATAGTTAGGCTGTTCGAAGCGACTGACACACTGTCAGTGACACACAGCGACACACAGTGATGGATGAAAACTTACAGACTTGAGCAAACAATGTGGCTGTGACCTCTGTGTCACTATAAGCAGTGCACAACAAATGCTTCAGAGCACCTTAGCCCCTCCTTTCCCTCCATGCTCAATACATTTCCTTAACTGATGAGTCTGGGTGGTTTTTTGATGAAAAATTTGAGCAAAACCAAACAAATCATAGGCTTTCTCCAGCACTTTGGGCCACATTCTTCTCTTCTATCAGTCACGGACTCTTGTAGTTGCTTGGTTGCTGAGCTGGACTGAGAGCACAGTCTTATGGGTCATGATACTTGTGCAGGCTGACAGAAAATTTGTAACAATTATACAGAGTTACTCCCATTTTTGATTACTGTACCTGGGGAAGGGCTCTTGGAAGGCAGTTGGCCCATTCAGCTTCAGCAAGGCAGAGAAATACTGTAACAGAAATCTGGACAACTACACTTGGGAAGATTTTTGGTGTCTGAAAGCTTCACTCCTACAACACGGCTACAAGAAAGCAGATCTTCACCACTCAATTATATGACAGCTATTCCTTGTCCAGTTCCGAGAAGTGACAGTCCATGCTAGCCTAACATTTTTTTTTTTTTCCCAAGAAGGCAGTAATTTAGCCTTCATTTGGACTCCTCTGCATGCCAGGGATGCTTTAAAGTAAAATCCTTTACCACACCAATTTCTCCAGAAGGTTTAGGAAACATCTGCAACCTTCAAGAAAAAAAGGACTTTTTGCATAAGCAGTGAAGCAAAGCCTAACATGAATTGCCATCTGGGGCACGACCAACCTTCAGTTAAATGGAGGTCAGATTAGCAAGAGCTTTCTTGCAGTTCATTATAAAATCAATGCAAGAGAGGCAGCAAGCTGAACTGCAAAACCCTTTTTCTGCCCAGCAGACAAAAACCAGCAGAACAACATCTCTTTCTCACCTCTCTCCCAGTAGAAACTGCACTGGGCGGATCTGAATCTCTACAGCTCCACCAAAAGCAGAGCTGACACATTAAACCCAAGAGAAGAATTTTCTTTGTCTGGTGCCCACAGAGGGCTGGCACCAGATGTTCACCCTGTAAGAGCTGACAGGACAGCATTCAGGCTGGCACTCAGCAGCAGTAAAAGAGCCAAAACATTTTTATAGAAGCAGATCTTCTGACCTGGAATGTGCCAGTGGAAGGAACAATGTCCACAGGAATGGAAATTGCAGCTACCAGGTGTGTGTGCCCTGTCTGCCGAGGCAGTAGAAAGCCTTAATGGGAGCCACACTCCTGGTCTACTCTTTGGTGCATTGGTAGCTGTGATCAAAAGCAGCTCAGGCATACACAGCTGCAGGCTGGAGCATCACCTCACCTATCACCACACAGCTTTCCAGGATGGGAAAAGCACTAGGAACTGAAGCTAACAGAGAAATCAGGTGTATGGGAAAAAGATCAGGTAAAGCATGATCCTATGCAAGAGGGGAAAAAACAAAACAAAAAAACGCCACCACAGAGAAAAGAGGGAGAAACACAACTTGAAAAGGAAGTCAGATAGCAGTTACTCCAAAGAGGTGATGGGGCAAGAAGCTCCTGCGTCACAAGCCATTCAGCAGAGCCCTGAAAAATCTTTCAGGAGGTGCCCTGTGATGGCCAAAACAGAAAGAGCAGCAGAAAATAAGCATGTGAAACATGTGGCATACAGTTCTGCTTTAACTGGCACACGCTTTGGAGAAAGAAAAGGATTCTTTGAAAGGCTTTAATGTTAAGTACAGCATTAATCCAGAGCCCTATAAACTCAGTATTCTCCCGTATTTCCATGACCAGTCTCATGGTTACCCAGTGCTGAATGATTTGCAAGCATCTCTCAGTTTCTGATGCTGATTAGATTAGACACTGCCCTCAGAACTCTCAGGATAGAGAAACCCTTTCTCAGGGCTTTGTTCTGGTTTTTATTTCATTTCATTCTATTATTATTGATGCTTCTGTTTTCTCAGGTACCACACCAATTTTATTGCTTTTGGTTGACTAGCATTTCTCAATCACCCCTTCCCTTGCAATTCTACCCATGGCAGGATTACACAGCAAGAGAATCAGTGGTACAATTCCCACCCCACTTTTATTTCTCTCTTTCCCTCTCTCTCACAGATACTCACACATACTCCTCACAAGATATATCTGCTCTTCTTGACAGCTATAGCTATAGCTCGAGGGAAGAAAAGACACTTTGAATAAAAATACCTATATATAGAAAAAGGCTTTGTCTGGGTGTTTAAAAGGTCTTACCTAGCTAGGACCCATGAAGAAGCATTTCACTGGATAAGAGAGGCACTCTTACCTAGCTCTGGCTACTGTTAGAAAGGGGCTGGATGAACCAGAGGTCCAGTCTTTGACTAACTGATACCCAGTAGTTCATACATATACCACTGCAAGGTTTTGTTGCTTGCTTTGCAATGGTTTGGCCAGAGATCCAAAACCAAATGTAAAAAAGGCATACGGATTACATCTACTTTAATATGACTACTGGTTGAGTTAGAAAAATTACCCGAGAGGTACGTGGTTAACAACGTGGAAGATGATAAAATCTGGGCGTAAAATTCCTTGGCTGAGTCAGCGTGGTGCCAGCATGATTCCCCCTAAGATCCTTGCTCAGAACTTCAGTGCTGGCACTTTTAGCAACTTGTTTTGCTTGCTCTTAGCTTCTCTTAGACACTGTTATCCAGGCTTCCTCCTTTGGTGAGGTTACCAGCTCATATTTGGTCTCCATGACTTGACATTTCACTGGGTGGAGATACAGTTTCCTTACCAAGACACTGAGCAGAACTGTAGCCACCATATAGGCAAACCTGAGGGAAAAGGCAAGAGAAAAGAATAAAAACCTTGCTATGATATAAATCTGCCAAAGAACAATTGCCAGATTGTCTCAGCAGTATCAGGAAGAGGCTGAAAGCACCTTGTCTCCTGTCTGCTGCAGAGAAACACAAAAACCTTCCCTATGCTCACCTTAACTCCGGGCACTCCTGGCTTCCTGAAAAACCCAATAAGGAGAGGTTTTTCATGGCAAGATCACCATTAAATCTCTCTGGGTCAAACCTATGAAAGACAAAACACACTGAAGCTTTCTGTGTGGGCACAGGATCTTTTCCCAGACACATATGCACACACACGAGTAAGAAACTGGCAATGAAATATAGGATCTCACTAACTTGCTCTCACTAAATCATGCTGGGTAATTCCACACAGATTTATGAAGGCAGTTGTGCAACCACTCCATCTATGTTCCCAGCTGGTCAGCTGTGTCCCAGCTTGGTCAAAATGCTGATAAACTGAGTTAGTGTGACATGAGTCTGGAACTAATATGCATTACTTCTCAGCAGTGGGTATTTAGCTTGAGTGCATGGCCGAGCTGATGCTGCTACCTGCGCGCTATTCTTCTCCAGGGCACACACAATGTGATTTGTCTCCCTCTGTCTCCTCCTCTGTGTCCCTTCCTCTCTCACTTCCAAAAATATTTCCCTTTCCTCCTTGCCCCTCACCCTCCTCTTCAAGCAGCTGGTGTGTGTATGTGTGTATGTGCTGGGGGAGGGAAGCTGGTGACTCATACAAGTGAGAAAAGTGGTTTCCAGCATTAGGATGGTGAAGGCTGTAAGGAAACGATTATCCAAGCCTGGCATGTGTTAAAACAAGATTCCCATAATCAACTAACCACATCGAGATTAATCAAATATCATTCAATTTATATATATATATTTAAATCAAACAGGAAATTTGATGGATGGAAGGCAGTTGTCTTTCACTTTCTGCTGAACCTTTCTGCATATACTCCAAGACCTTGGCTCCCCGCCTACATATCCAGGCTCTGCTTCTACCAAGATGAAAGGACATGTGGGTGCTGACCTTCAGTAAAAGCAGTATCAGACTGACATTCCCACTGAACTGAAGTGGCAAATTACAGAAGTTTTAATAGGAAAGAAAAGGCAGCTGCCTAGCAAAAAAAGATAGGGAGGGTAAACAGCCATGCACTGTATTTTTGTACAGTATGGAGGAAAAAGGATCACAAAGAACAGATCTCTGTCACAGTAATACACATCTAACAGGCTAAACCTCAGCCTCTTTCTCCTTGTAATAAACACACTGTGTTCATAGCAATTCCTACAAGGCCTGCAAGTCCTTCCTAAACACAGTGCGTGTGCTATCCTAGCAGGCAATCCCTGCCAAGATGCTTGTAGATTGGTGCATCAGCACATGACCCTTTTGTAAGAGCTACACTTGTAGGAGAGGACAAGTGCTGTTCCAAAGGCTTTGTTTCTTATACCAAGTCTTAGCCGTCTGTTCTCTGTCTAGAATAACTGACCCGCATTTTTTTTCCAGCCCCAGTGAAGGAAGAAAGATACATGTTAATATTTGCCACCTGGAGGCCACAGGAAGATACAGCATTTTTTTTCTTAACCTCCAAAACACTGGCCTGGATGCAGTTTTGTTTATACAGATAGAGCTAATGAGGTAGCATTTCCCTTCCCCCTGATGAAACAGAACTTCAGACTGACATTTCTTCCCTTCCATCACTGTTTCATGATGACAGTTAGTGATTCCAAAGACATTCAAATCTGTTTCTCTGTCACAGGAAACCTTTAAAAGAGTTTAGAGGCATTTGCCAGGGAAGCTGTATGTGTGTGCACAAAAAAGGGGGTTTATTAAACTCTAACACAGGCACACAGGCACGTGCAGACTGGAGCACAGGAAGATCATGACTTGAATCACCCCAAAATCCCACCCATGGAGATAATCCAACCAGGACCTTCATAAATTGATTTTCTTACAGATTCCCTTTAATCTCCAAAATCTGCTTAAGACAGGCCCTGCAGCCAAACAGGCTGTGCTGCAAGATGTAACAAATATTAATTAAAAAAAAAAAAAAAAAAGAAAAGGAATTAGTTGCAATAGAAGTCTTGATTCTACATACTTGTATGGTGATGGCCAAGATAAACTATCATGCAGCATCACACCAAGAGCGTAAAGCACAAGTGTCTGCAAAGAAAATTAGGACATTTATGTCAGAGCAAAAAGAAATGAACAATTAAAAACACCTCTGGACAGATGTGATGGATGACGATTATTCTGTAGACTACTCATATTTATTAGGTGGATTAAAAAACCAATATACTGTAGTCATCTACAGATTTCCATAATCCACGCCCAGATGTTAGGATTTTAACTTCTAAGGCCCATGCTGCAACTGTTGTTGGTTAGAGAGGGTCTGATCCCATTCCTCTACTCTTGCTAGCATGTATGCATGGACTACTTTATTCTCTGCAATGGAAGGTACCGCTCTGTGTGGGAAACACAGGTGATAAGATCAGGTCTGTAATTACACTTTTTTTTGCACAGCTGAGCCCAGAAGCCCCTTCAAAAAATGATTCATCCTTGGTGGACCCAGAACTGGAAGCATATCTGCTCAGCAAGAGAACATGAATTTCCAAAGCTTCTCCCACAAAGGAACTGCAGGGCAAATTTTGAGCTAAACTGTACTGTCAGATGACAGAGCAGCTGCTCAGGTTGAACAGTGTCAGAAGAAACGGTCTTCCTGCCTCAGCCCTTCATGGGAGGAAGAGGAATCAGCAAATTCCCCTCCAGGAAAGGAGAGTGGCCTAGTGCTCCCAGTACTGCCCTACCTCTTTAGGGACAGTATGTTGGTCAACTCTGCCCTCCAGCTCCTGCAGCTGTGCAGCAATGGGAGTAAGCTTTGCTGTCCGCACTGTCTCACACAGGACCTGCCGACAGTATCTGCAACCAGTAAGACTTGGTTAGTTTCACCCTCCCAGAGAGAAGCCTGTCCACATCCTTGTGACAGCAAGAGGAGCTGAGTCACCTGCTGCATTTAGGGCCTCAGCCTGCTCCTGGAACTGCCTCAAGACACACTGAGACACTTCATTTTTATTTTTTTTTCAGGCAAAGAGTCCCAGAATCTTTGCAATAAGCATTACATTTCATTATCAGCTTTTAGGGAAGGTTATAAAAATCCTTCTTCACCACACTTTTTTTTTTAGATTTTAAACCAAACTAACCCTGCTAAAAAGCATAAACACACCAGATCTTTTCCTGATCCTCTCACCCATAAAAGAAGCATCAAGAAAACCACATACTCAGTGCTCCCTTACTGAATCTAACAGTAGTCCAAAATGCACCCAGTTGCACCAACAGATGCATGAAAAATAAAGGCACACTGTTGACCAGTCATCATCCTAGTTCTGTGGCTCTTTGAAAAGAAGATTATTCCGTGCTTTCTCTCTAAATATGTCCTGAAGGGTTTCCTACAGACACCCTGAAGAGAGTAGCTTGGTCCCCATGTCGGAAGTTCTACAATTGATTCTCCGTGCTACAAGTCATCCCGTGGTTTGATCATTTCCAGAAAAAGGAAGGAAGTAGCTTTTGGATGCCTTCTCCTGGCCCAGTATAGACTGGGCAGCGGGCTCCAGCACATGAAACCCCTGTCTCCACCGCATGAGATAATCTTCCTCTGCATTTCCTTCCCCGGGACGCACCTGAGCTGCTCGATTTTCTCATGTGTAATTGGTCCCTTTCCTAGAACGCAGTCCATCTCCTTGTAGAGATTCTGCTGAACATCTTCTGAGGTTGTCAGGAAATAGACTGCCCAGGTGCACACTGGGAAAGAAATCAAGTTAAGGCTGAATTTTCAATCCTTTGCAAACTGTATTCAGTTTTATTACTTCCTGTATTTGCAGCATTGCTTTTAAACTCAGAAAAGGGTGACCTCTGTCCACAGCAGGCTGTACTGATTCTGTATTTAGTGGCAGCAGTAGAGGCTGAACCGTGTAACAAAACATGCTGCAAGCTAAAATTCTGTTACCAATGCTAAGAGGAGCTCATGGAGCTGTGCAGGAGACTGAGACATTCGGCCTCAGAGCTTTGCAGAATGGATCACACAGCCCAGAAAAACCTGGGGAATGAGGGTTATTAGACCAACCATGCAAATGAAAGGCTGGTTTGTCCAAAGCATCAGAAAATTTCCTTATTTAGGGGTCTCCCTCAGCACATCTCAGGTGAGTGCTCCAGACAGACAACATCCGGGGCTCCTGACAGGGAGCAAAAAGAACAGTACAGCTTTCTGCAGCAGGTTGGCCACCTCTTGTCTCCTCTACATATATTTTGTGAGGTAATGAAGAGGTATCTTCAACAGCAGAGTGAAAAAAAAATCTTGCATAACAAATAAGTGTGTAGGATGCAGTTTTCCTAAAGCTACGAGGAAATGTTTCTACCACTCCTAACCATCTATTCATGAGAACTATCTGGAATCCCTGAGGAGTCCAACCCCTTAAAAAGACAGTCTTCCTGGAATACATAGAGCAGATATTCTCCGGTGAGAGTATTATCACAGTTGCCAAATTTACTTTCCACATTCTTTAACATTCAGCTGCACCTAGGATAGTTTGGTTTTTTTTTGAGTCCCAGCTCCACTGGCTGAGATACAGGGCCTGATAATCATACCCCTATCATAACAGATTTTACACAGCTCCAGTTTGTTGGTTTGTTGTTAGTTTGTTTTTTTTTCCATAGTCCGCACAAATCCCAAAGATACTCCTTTGAAAGTCTTCCACATAAAACACATCTATCCTTCAGAAATTCAAAGCAGTCAGTCAGATTCCAGTACTCTGCTCTAATATCCTGAACCAGAACCTGTTTTACAACATCATCTTTGTGACTTACATCTTTTGGTGCTTTTCCATTAAATTTAGTGTCAGTTGCATTCTGACCCCAGACAAGAAAAAAGGAATGTGAAGAAATACTAAGGTTCACCAAAAGACTAGGAAGGCTGTAAAACACAGCTTAGTTTCAATTCACTAGCTGTGAGGCTGTGCTGGGAGTCTAGTACAAAATTAGTGATCCTATACATCTCTAGCTCAGGAGAAAGAGAATGATGAATACAATTTTTTATTAGCCTTAAACAAATCTCATGTCATCACACACAATTTTAGATAGCTGAGTGTAAGGATGGAAAATTAACTACAATCTGTACTTACAATTAGCAGTGATTATGCATCCTGCCAAGGAGAAAATCATTGTATCTTCCAGAACCTAGGAAATAAAATCTACTTCAGAGAACGGAGTTTGCAAGACTGTAAAGATAAAATAGAAGTGGCACATTCTCCACTCAAGCACATGAAATCCCTTTAGTGTGAAGTACGTGAAATACCTCTAGAAGATATGGATTGAACTCTCGATAGAACTTCCACTGGAATGGCACATGAGACATGCTTAATACTGAAGTACTTCTCATTTACAGAAATAGTAATGAAGCAGTGGCAAGGAAAGCTACCAAAGTCTAGTGCAATTAAACATTGTAGGAGCAGAAGAAAACAACAAGAAACCCCATTTTAGTAAGGAATCTGACCCAAGATGCAAAAACTTAACCAAAGACTACAATGTAATGAGTTGCCCATCTAGGAAAACTTTGTTACCGTGTAATGACATAACAGCTACACAGACCTGCTGGTCACTCAGGCTCCCCTGCAGCAAGGTGTCTATAAAGACATGCCTGTTGAATGATCTGCCTCGGCGCTCCTTTGTAACTTTCCTTAAGGTGGATTCCATCTCCATCAGAGCTTTGGAAGCAAATAGAAATGTTTACTTTAAAACCTGGTCATCCTGAATGTTGCAGAGAAATAAATCCATCTCCACAAGCAGATTTTCAGACCAGCTGTCCCAGCTGGGCTCACTTACATGTTACTGTTGCTTTTGAAGCTCCAATTTAGCTGAAAACACAGGAACCAAGACAGGTTGCCTATAAAAAGCCACCCTTACTGGTATAAGCAAGACAGGTACTGTGTGCTGAAATCATGTAAGGGGAAGTGTTGAACCATCAGAGAATGTGTTTAATCAGCCCCCATTAAAAAACCAAACCAAAACAAAACATTTGAGCCAGGTAACAACAGTTGCACGGACTGTAGAGTTATAGCTACTAAAGTGTTACAGCATCTCCAGCTGCTGATGGTGTCCCTTTTGCTAAGGGTTGCATGCATGGTGCAAGAGGATAGCTTTGTGACAAAGAGTCCACACAGATAGAAAGACGAAGGTGGGGAAGACATGGGAGGGTTTTGGCACAGAGAGTCCACACATCTGAAGATATCTGGGTACCTAACTCCTACTGGCTGTTGTGGGACCTGGGGGAAATTAGGGACCTAAGTGCCATTGGCTGTCTGGTTTAAATGACCTACTTAAAGACTATCCAGAAAACATGGAGCAGAAGTTGGTTCTGAAACTCCATTTACCAAGGCCAAATTCTGTCTCTTCATCTTAGAATTATCGATCCTCCTCCTCTCCACATACAAAGGCCAGCAACACTTAAATACCAAATCTCGCTATCTGGAGTTTGTGAAATTGTTTAACATCTTACCAATCAAAACTGAAAGGGTTTAACTGTTAACAACAAAAAGACAGGAGAAACAAATAATAACCTACTGTGAAATACATCAGAAATAAAAGCACTGCTGTAACAGATCTGAAAATCTTGTTACCTTGTAAAAGCACATCAGAAGCTATCACAAGGAAGGTATCCATCAAAGCAGCATCTCTGTACTTGTGTCTTCTAGCCCTTGACTGACTGTCTGGCAGCACATTCACCAAATGGTCACCAAGTGGTTCTGTCTGCCTCCACCTAGCACAGTTTCCAGCCTCCAAGAGAGGTCAAAAATGGATGCCAGGAAACAGAACAGGAAAGAAGCAAGCACACCCTGATACTTCCCAGGATCATCTATCAGCCTCCAGATTGGACAGACCCTAGAACTAGACCTGTAACCATAGTTCTAGTCCTACAAAGTTCTTGCACAGGGTCAGCTTTGTCACTTAAATCCAAAACGATGATATTATATGAGAGTAAGGGGGACATATCTGGTAGCTTACAGCACAACTCTGAAGAAAAGCCAAGACAGCTGGACAAATTATGTGCTTCCATGTGATAACTAAGTATTAATCAAAGTGGAAGGAATACTGTGATTTTGGGTGGAACTTACCATCTTCGTAGAGCTTCTTCCTAGTCGTGTTTTTGTCAAGGGACCCATCCAAGAAACCTTTCCCAATCTCTGACCAGATCTGAAAGAAGGACAGAGAGAAGCACATCATCACTCACCACAGGCTGGGTGGGACTCTTCTATTCTTCTCTATTCAGGAAAATTAAAGCACCAAATATAATTAAGACTTCCTGTTATTATGGAAATGGTCTCCTCTTTAGGACACCATAATGTCCCATTCCAGATATTACATCTCTGATAGCTGAGATTGAGTTGAAATGAAACAAGTGTAATTTTAACTACAAGGGACAAGGCATGGGAATCTTGAATGGGAGATAGAACTGTTTCTCTCCCACCCTATCACCAACAGATTTAAACACCCCTAGATGTGGACACATTTTGGGACCTCCTCAGATTTCTCTTTTTCTGCAGTGTCACAGAGCCTTCAGATCTTTGAAAGGAGAAGTTTCACTGGCATTCCCAGTAGAGTTTAACTGATGGTACCAATCACCTCAACTGCCATTGGTTCTGGGTTCCTGATATCCACAGATCCTTTAGAAACACCTTAGAATAATAACAGCAGGATCAACAGGAGGATCTTTCTGGTAGTTTCAGCTTGGAACAATTGAGGCAGAGCTCTCAAGCTCTTAAGCCTAACATTAAAGTCTCAGCAGTAGCTTGCACTGAACTACAAAGATACAAGCTGGGTGCTATTGGTGTGGAAAAAGCAATGGGAGATTTCCTGGCTCTTCATGACACTTACCACATCATGGTGCCTGCGGAACCGGATGACTTCCTGGTCATCTTCAAAGCTGCTGCCCATAGCTGTCTGCGTGACAGCCTTCATGGCAAAGCCCAGCATGTGCTGGCAGAGTGGCACATGCTGTGCCTCAGGGAGGGAGAGCCATTTGGCTAGCAACTCTTCTGACAGCTTGAGAGGAAAGGAACCATTAGTTGGCAGTAATATCAGCAGCCTATTTACCAAACATACCCTGGAGACATTCCCACCCAGTTCCTAAGGCAGACCACACTTTAACAGCTATGGGATGAAGCTACACTCTTTACAGGGTTTCCTTTCATTGTTAACTTAAGCATTAACATTTTAGCCTCCAATCTTCTGCTTCTTCCCAAGTTTTCCCCCCCAGCAAGGCAGCCCCATCCTCCTCTCTTGTTCCCTCTGTGAAAAAATAAACCTTAAACTTTTAATACTAGTAGCTCCAGCCTGGGAAAACAGATGATATTCTGGCTGCTGTACATCCACAACATTTTTTCACCTGTTTATGCTCCCAGTAGTTGGTCCCTTGCTCCTCCCTCCTCTCCTGGGAAATAAATCTAGAATCCCAATGCTCCCGTATCTTTAACTGCATTTCGTATCTTGTCATAAAGAGTCACCAAACTCAACCTTTCCCCCTAACTCACTGGAGCTAAGAGAAACCAAATAGTCACAGAATTCTTGAAGAGGCAGAGGCTGTTTGCTGTCTTGGACACTTACAGTTCCAGCACTAGTTTGAATTCAGCTCCTTTATCGTAGTGACCATTGTCACTAAACTTTCCCCTGTGAACCACAAGGGCTTCTCTGCTGTGCAAAGGCAGTTACACACCTTCTGGATGAGAGCAACATTACTTTGCAAGGACTTGGTCACACCATTTTCATACAGCTTCCTCCTCATGTGGCTCTCTCCGGTATCCCCACTGAGGCTGGACTGGTACCTCAATAGGGACTTCAGCATTGTCTCAAATGGATCCACTGAAAGCAAATAAAGGAAATGCCATTCAAAAGTCAGGCAGTCACACCACACGGGGATGATGAAAACAGCAACCTCTTTAGTCCAGCACTGTTTGCTTCCAGGCAGCAAACAATACATGGCTCCTTCCCCCAGGAACAGTCTCTTTGGGGTGTCAAGCTTCTCTTGTTCAGTGGGCTGGGACCTCAGAAGGTCTCCTCCCTGTGGTAAGGAACCATCCTGTGATCATGCCGAGGTTGCCTGCTGGCTTTACCAAGTCACTCTTTACCAATAATGCCTTGAAAGCTTATTCCCAGCTTGCCAGTTCCCAGCTGGTTCTGCCACTGAGCTGGTGTTAACAGTGAGTGTGGCACCCTCCTTCCCCTACTCCTCTAGCCTGATCTGCAGTCCTCTAGCACATTCCCTGTTGACATCTGCTGTGCCCTCCTGTCCTGACCACGGCTATGCACTCAAGATATAGCAGCATGAATGACAGACAGAGGTTGCTCTCCACACTCCTTACCTCGCTTCACAGTCCCAGCAAACCTCATTTGACACCCTACTGCTCCATCTTCCTTCCACACAGGCAATTGCAACAGTGCACAAACTAGACAAAACCACATATCCTCCAACTTCCATATCCATGGCTCACTTCAGTTAGATTTTTAACTCAAAATTTCACCACTAGGGTCCTCTACTTAACAAATTAGGCGTCAGTGCAAAACTGTGCAATAAAGCATGGCATATGCTTTTCCCTTTCTATAAGCTTTTCTGTGGGTCTTGCAGAACTGGCAGACCTTTAAGGAACTATTTGGAAGCAGTGATTAGGGAGTTTACAAGAGGGATCCTCTCACTGTTTATCACAGACTGTTACTTCTCCCAGATGGAGAGTGAAACCTCAGAGACATCAGGAAATACCAAGGCTGGGCTAGACACATAACTCTACCAACTGCGGATGTATCTAGATTTCCAGCAGAGACCGGTGCCTCATTATGCTACTGGACAAACATAGAAGAAGAGACAATTCCCACACGCAGATGACTTATTACCTAATGACACAAAAGCAGCTAATGAAGCCAAAGGCATGCATATAGTAAACTTTCCTAAATGCTTTTCTCTCACATAACTTCCCTCCCAGTGTTTTTAAGCTCTGCCCTCTTTCCCACTTTTAATGACAAGGAGCATGTGCATGTGTCTTTTGACACAGCACATGGTTACCTGTAGCTTTCCACGTGCAGCAAGGTGTTATGTGACTCTAGCTGCTGCTGACTTTCCTCCTCCAAGGCACTTTTTCATGGAGTGACTTTCTGGCTACCCCAGACTGGATCAGCCAGTACCAGTCAGCAGGGAATCATGGAATGAACAGCAGCAGCCACTCCATGGCAAAATGCCTTGGAGGAGGAACTATCAGCAGCAGCTGGTCCTGCCTCACAGTATTTGGGAAACAGCTATTTTTCCACAGCTACAGGAAGCCAGTGACTCCACAAGGCACAAAATGACTCTTTGAGACAGAGCTCTGTCCTGACAGCACTTTGACAGACTTCTTCCTTTGTCCTTGTCTTGAAAACATCTCTAGGGTTACATTTTCTATCTTCTTAGTGAAGCATATAAAAATGTCAACTGTTCTTTCCACTTACATGGCAATCTCCCTCATCCCAAGAACCTGAGTGCTGTCCTCAACACCACTGTAAGTAAATATGGAAAAAAGATCTAACTCTGGATAGTCAAGGCAGATGTGAAGCAGAACTGAACATCAGAGGTGGAAAGAACCTCTGAAGCTGTATAATACAAATGCACACAGAACAGCAATGAAGCTGCCCACAGCTCCATCTCCAGCATTCAGTGTGCTTCAGATTCATTGTCCCAACCCAAAAGGTGACATTGACTCATTAGAGTTTTCCAAGTGAGTCTCTGAACCCACTGCTCTTAGCAATTCTGAATTAGTCCATGCTCTTCACATCCATACCCTTTGCAGGCTTGGACTGCTTCCCCAGAGCCTCTCACAGTAATAACCAGTATCAGCAGCCAAGTTTTACTACCTTTGAATTGTCCTTGAAAATCAATTTAAACCAAGCTTTAAGAGGCCATGAAAATGTACCAGTTTCAAACACTACTTTAAGTATGAGGAAAAACAGTCTTCTGACATTGGGAAACTGTTAATAACTATGAATGCAATTAGTCAAACTTCAAGGCTCTCATGAGACATGCACTATCAGCACCTCTCACTCTCTAAGAAGTTTGGCCATACGTGTGATGCACATACAACATGAGAGGTACCTTTCTGTGCTACTTGTGCTATCTGTGCTATCTAAACCTCGCAACTAGAAACCAACAAGCAAGCATTTACTAGAAGCAACTCTGGCCTCATGTACCACAGGAGACTGAGAAGGAGTCACACAGCAAGTGTTTTCAGGTGAGGCTGGAAAGTCAGGAGTCCATAGTGGGCTGTCTCCTCCACCACAGCACTGTGTGCACAGGAGAGATACAGGCAACACCAGGTCTCCAACAAAACTGCAAGCTGCCCAGAGCCAGCTTGTGGCCAAGAGCTACCACACCACCTATTCCCACTCTCCAGGAAACAGTACAGGAAGTGTTTTGCTACAGCCACTCAGCTACTATGTGTTGTATGTAACTCAAAACTCCAGAAGAAATCATCAGGAAGATTCCTCATCTCTAACAAAGTTTCAGCACTTCTGACAAGCATCAGTGCTAAAAGGAAAGTACCGGTAAAACCAACACCACTGCTTCTTCGGGTCTGAGTTCAGTACAGATCATGAGAATCCCCCTTCTTAAGCCTGCTTGCTGCTGCCTTTGTTAGGATCCTCTGATAAGCTCTTCCTTCTTCTGGGCTGGACACATCGCCTCTTCCTGCATGACAGGCTCCCCACTCCTCTGAGAGCACTGGCAGCCTTTCTTTGCACTTGCTTTATTCAAAATCATGCCTGAATACAGAGGTCAGAGCCTTACACAGGATTCCACATCTAGCTCATGTTCTTCTACAGTAGCCTAGATGCTTTCCTCTCTCTACAGAAGATACATGACTCAATGTATCCTTTTCTTTTTTACCGTGGCCATGTCATCCTGCAGGAAATTAATGGAGACTGGTTCTGCTCTCCCCTTCCTGTTTCTGCTCCACCAGCACTCAAAGGTACCCATCTCACTCTGCTTCCCTGTGTTGACAAGGCGTCCTGGTGTGATGTCATCTGGGCAGACTGATAACACAAGTGGTGGGAGTATTTCACCTCTCCAGCCCAGCATTTTGCTTTCCCAATACAATCCAGCCTCACTCCCTCTTTCACTCCTCGTATCCCATTACTTCCAGCTTCAGTGATGACCCAAGGGGCAACCAAGCAAATTCTGAATTTAAACACGAACAGAAACACATTTCTATCACTTTTCTCTTCTAAAAGTCTGATTATCAAAGAAGTATCAAGAAGCATGGCATATATTTCCTACTTATCCCCATGCTTAAAAAAATATGTTTAGCCCTTGGCACAGCAGGACACCAGACTAGTCTGTCACTTTATTCCATGCATTTAAGTCCAGGCACTGCATTTGTTTTTCTCCGGTATTTGGGTACTCCCCAGTTCAGTACATTTCTGTGAACCTGCCTGCTCAGGGGCCTGTCACCACTTCTCTGAGCTTTGAGAAAGTGATTGTCTGCTCAATTTCCCCCAAACACACTTGAGCGCATTCAGATCTTTTGGGATGAATTTCCATCTTCTGGAATGTCATTGCTATCCACCATGTCTTGCTGATCTTAGTTAACTTCCACTTCTCAGATTGTCCCCATTTTTTTTTTGAGTCTGTCAGGCAACCATTATGGCCCCAGCATAAAGGAATGTTGAAATATCTACCTGTGCCTAAAGACCAGGATCAGGCCAGTGATGTGCAACCAGCATCTCCTTCAACCTTTTAAGATGAAAACTGGAAAACCCAAACATCAACTGAGTTAATTTATTGTTTGTGATCACCTTAGGAAGCAAAACACCCACCTAAGAGGCTTACACCACATATTAAAATACCCTTCCAGGACCAAGCTGGCCAACTCAGCTACCAGCACCCCCAACCGCTTCCAAGAGTGGAAGATCATTAAAGGTTTTCAGCACAAAATTCTATGCACCAAAGAAATAAAAGAAAGTTAGAAGAACTTATTCAAATAATACTTTAAAAACCACCCCACTGAACCACACAAGGGAGCTATCACAAACTAGTACAGTTGTTCTCAGCCTTGGTTTAGCACAGTTCCCCTCTTAATTTGTATTTCAAGCTGCTTTTAAAATGTATGCCAAGTAGCTACAGGATCTTCACCTTGCTGTTTAAAGTGACTGATGAGCCTGATGCTTTCTATGAACATTTGCCTGCAGGGAGATGCTAACAGACACAAACATGCTAATTAAATCCAGTGGCCATCAAAAGATGGCCATTGGACAGCAGCAACTCTTGTCCACTCATATTCAAAAAAAATATGCAGGACCAATGACATATCTAAACCACCATGTCAGCTGCAAACTAAGTCTCATTTTCTTTCTACTTAAAAGGAAACTCCATCTTCCTTTGACACAGGATGCCCATCAAGGCCAGAAGGAGTAAATATGCTCAAAGACAAAACAAAGAACACTTACACAAACGGTTGGGGTTAATATGTTGTTTCAGGAGATCAATGGAGCCAATGCTGACAACAAGACGCCTTCCAAACCAGAAAGAGACCAGAGGGCCATATTTTTCATGAAGGTTCACCAGGAACTCATGCAAACTGCTGCTAGCAATGATATCTGGCAGGTTGCCATCCCTGAGGAACAAAAGAGGACATCTGGTCACAAACAGCATCCCCTGCCAATGCTGAGCTTGACTGATACAGAAATGGAAACCACTTACTTTTCATCAGTTGGAGACAGCCCCGGGATACCTGATGCTTGCCTAGATGCCTAGAGAGTAAAAGGAAATGCATCAAGCTCCTTGAATGTAAGATTTTATGCTAGCCCCACAGCTTTCCAGCAGGAGAGCTAGATTTTTCACATCAGTATTGCTGCACTACTTACAAACATTAAACAAAAGCCGGATAAGACACATCTTCAGGCCTCAAACCTGCTAAGGCTTATGAAGCCGATCAACAGCAAGTGTGTGCCTGGTCCCACTGGCTAAACCAGGATTATTCCTCCAGTTAGATAAAAGATAAAGATTTAAAGGGTCAGGTTTGCAGTGCAAATCTCACACTCAGACATTCCGCCGGAGATAAAATGCCAGGTGAGCAGATAAGTAACAGCAGATAAACCTTTCCTGCGGGGATTCACCGGGACACGCAGAACGCGAGGCATGCCGAANGCCAGCAGCACATCAAGAGCTTCCTCGGGGAGTAAGCGCTGCGCAAGGGCTGAGGGAACCTCCCCCGGGTCGTCCCCCGCCTCCGGGGCTCTAAGCGCTCTCTCCCCTCTCTTCTCCCAGGAAGGTGAAGCGGGTGCTGTTCGTTCCCTACGCCCTGCACGACCGCGATGCCTACGCCCGGACTGCGAGGGAGAAGTTTGAAGCCTTGGGTAAGGCTGGCCCGCCCCGGGAAGCTGCTGCGGAAAAGTCGCCTTTGCCGTGGGGCAGCCGTGCCGCATGGGCTGACCTTGCCGGGCAGCGCCCGAGTGGGCGCTTGCGAACCGCTGCTGTAAGAGGGCATGAGGCGGTGAACGCTTCTGGGCGAGCAACTCTGCAACGGTCCGTTTTACTGAGGTCCGAACCGATGTAGTGCTGCAGACAGGAGTGGAGAGTGCTCGGGCTTGCTGCACGCTGTTAAAAGTCAGCAATAGCCGTGAGAGCAGCAGTGTGCTAACGTCTACTTAGATGTTTTAGAGGAAGAAAATTTTTTGTAACACTTCTAACCACTTCAGGGAAGAAGTTTTTATTCCTGAATAGTAAGTGGGCACCCTTTTATCCTGCTTAATTACTTGGGGAAGTTCCTGTGCATCCTAAACCTTCGCTGAAGCCCTGGAACTACTGGTGTTAAATGAAGACCATTACTGTAACACAGATCAACCAGCCAGGTACTTACATAATGAAGAGTACCCACGCTTTGTTTTGAGCAAAGATCTTTCCAGAGCAGCCTACAGCAACACCTCCACCTAGTAGATATGACTGTTCAGGAAAACTTGGATGTTTTACTTCCCTTGGTAGCAGACTTTGCTCCTTGCCTTGAAGAAAGATTGGTGCTATCAAATGTCCATGTTCTTCTGGTACTTCCTGTACTCAGTGAAGCCAGCAAGGCAAATCTGTCAAAAGCCAGACATTTTAACTATTGAAAAAAGCAAACAAACAAACCTCCTATCAGATATTTATACATCCTTTTCAGACTCAGGCTGAGCACTGACAGCTTTTTTTTCCCCATCTCTTTCTTTTCTACTTAGCCAGTAATGCTCATTGGGAGTTTGTGCCTCAGCCTGCACCTGCTGAGTGAAATACTTTGCTCTTGAACACTAAGCACACCTATCCTTAAAGAAAGCAGTTGCTTTGGTACAGCTGGATGTAGAAGCCCTGCACTAATGTAGGATGTATACTGTTTTGTAGTGTAGGGTTTCCCTGGTTGTCTGTCAAGACAGTCATCTCGGGGGGGGAACACGGGTGGAGGGCAGGGGTGATTCAACATACCACAGTCTTCCTCCAGACGGAAGTAGCAAAGGTAAACACTTTCATTTAAGGTTATGGGCTGGACAGCATTCATGAATCTTGTGATCCAGTGGAAGCTATAAGGAAATCTGAAGCAATATTTATTGGTAAGTTTTACTACTTCTTCCTGATGAGGGTTTATATAGCGCACTGGATTAGTCCTCCTCAGAGGTGGCACTCTAGACACAATGCTTACAAAGTTGGGTCTAGCAAAAAAACCTGTTTTCTGTAATTTCTTTTTGGAAACAGTAAGACCATAAATTTAGTGGTGGGAAGGGAAGTAGGAGAAGTTTATTCATGGAGTTCTATCTCCCGTAATTTTCAAATTATTAATTTAAACAGTACTTCAGTGTTAAAAGCTGTATCATCACTTTATCAAGTCTAAGAAGATTTAGGGGTACTGTGCTCAAACTGAGTATAGTCCCAATACCATGCTCCTTGGTATGGGAACAGTGTCCTCTGTCAGCCAGCATCAGTGTCACAAGAAGGACTTGGGGCATGAGCCCATGGCCTGCCCAAAGGCCATTCTTCTGAAGCCTCTGGTTTTACTGCTCCTCAAAAGCAGGATACTACCCCGAAGAGAACACAGAAATCATTGAGCCTGCCAAGTCTGTAAAGCCTTCAATTAAAACTAGTGGTGACAGCATGTTAAATAAGCTGGACTCTCTTTCTGCAGGAGGTGGGAACACATTCCGTCTCCTGAAAGCTCTCTATGACAACAGTCTGATCCAGGAGATCAGGAAAAGAGTTCTTGAGGTAAACACTACAGGATTCAGACCAAGTCTGAATGGCAGAATCTCACGCATAAGCTTTTCTTCAGACAAATCCAAGCTAATTCTACATCTTCGTTACTAATATACTTCAAATACTGAGCCATCTCATGCAACTCGGTGAACTGAAATTTGTGGTCAAATAAGGCTGTCATTAGTTACTGAAGCCTGAAAAGACTGTCAGCTATCTCCTGGGTAGGAGTGTTTAAACACCTCTTCAAACAAAGTTCAAGGCAAATTGCAAAAAAAGGGCAGTTTCCCAGATGTAGGACTGCAAGACTTTGGGATGCACTATGCTGCATAGTACCTTAGAAGTAAGGCCCTCACCTGAAAATACCAATGAAGAGCAGTACAGGATTTAATCTATGTTCAGAAGCCCTGTTTTTCAGCTGGAGATGTCCACTTTGTATCTTGTTAATAGATACAGATGTGTTCCAAGTTGCAGACTGTTTGCAGTCAAACTGTCAATAGAACTGGATTCATACTTGCCTTTTAGACAAGGTCGTGTTGATGTTGAAAATGGTCTGTTTACCTTGGGTATCTCCTTGACCTGGAATTGAGAGTGCCATTGAGTCGTCCTGGTCCGCAGCCCCATTCTGGCTGGTGAATGGCACAGCAAAGATGTTCAATCCATGGAAGAGAACAGAAGCAAGATGTTCCCCTAGCAATGTGGAACTACAAACAACTTCAGGCAGATTTATGCGAGCACAGTATGTTTGAAAAGGCACAGATAGCAAGAAGAAAGTTTAGCTGTCTTAATATACAGAAATTCAATGGCTGTTGTGGGCAGAAAAGACAGAAAATGTTCATATCTCAGTGAAGTCTAGCTAACTACTTATTTGTATTAGCACCAGTTTTCTCAAGATAGCTTATTTCTACAAAGTGTTCGGCGTTATCCATATACTTGCATGTCTGTGGGGAATCCTTCCATGTACAGAACAGTACATAGCACTAGGCACATAGTAAGACCTAAATTAGCACCAAATTGGCTGGTCACAGTACTAGTAAGTTATTGTGACAATATTGTGCTCAGCTTCAGATGATCTGCTCTCTTCAAAAGCTAGTTCAGGTGTTTCCTGTAATTGTAACGTAGGCAAGTCTCCTCTTAATAGCAAAGTCCAATATATACACCGACAGCCTCCTAAGTACTGTCCTGTGGTGGGGCCATGGAGTTGCAAGTACAGGACATTCAACAGCTAGTTCCCTGACAACCGTTACATATTTAAACTATTGTCCACCTCAAAACCTGAATTCTTGTTCTTCTGCTTTTCACCTGTGAAGTCAGCAGTGAGATGAGCTAGAAGTCTGATCTAAGTCTGATCTAATTGCTGAGTCTCTGAGGTTGATGTTTAAAAAATGCAGATCCTAGTTATGGTACTTCATACTCATCACTGTTTTTGTCTTTCAGGATGGGATTCCTTACATGGGATCCAGTGCAGGAACTAATGTTGCAACCATCAGCATCAATACCACCAATGACATGCCAATTGTTTATCCACCTTCCTTGCAGGCCCTAGGTTTAGTTCCTTTTAATATTAACCCCCACTACCTGGACCCAGATGTTAAAAGCACTCATATGGGTGTAAGTAAAGCATACCAGAACTAACAAGTAACCAGGGTGCAGAGGTGGAATGCATTTGTGAGGCCTTATACAGTTACAAAATGTCTAACAGCTTCTCCCAAAGCAATTGGAAATGCCAGTGAGGCACCAGGCACTAACATTTTACTCCCTCCTAACGCTTTTCTTTGAGTGGGAAGAGGAGTCGGCAACAGTATTACCAAGGTAGAACAAAGTGTTTTTCACAAGCAGAAGCACTGCAATACATGAAATACTGTTGCTTCATACCTGGCATGGAACTGGGGGTGAGGGGAGATAAACTTCAAATGTTAAGAAGCACTGTTTTACTGGAAAGTTCTGCTATAGTCTGCCTTACCTGCTGCTTGAGAAGGCTGAACTTGCATCAAGAGGCTTAAATAACTGAAGGTCTGAAGACCTTCATCAGAATAGGGAGATCTTGACATTGCATGCAATCCTATGTAAATACCTAGGCAATAATGTCCTTGCAGAGAGCACACCATTGTAATGTCCAGTATTGAGCAAGCACACTTACTAGTACAGGTGGAAGAAAAACATTTTAAGTATCATGCACAAAGACTGACATTTCCACTGTATGGAGGACCTGATTCTTGAACAGCCTGTTCCTCAGGGAAGTTTCTGTTGTGTATCTTATAACAGCCCAAATACTTTCCTCCTTTCAATCAAAATTTCTTCATGATTAGAGGAAGTAGTAAGAACTAAGGGACAATGAAGAGATGGAGGATCAGGTTGTGCTTCTAGAATGTAGATGAACTTGTAGGTACTCATTTAATCATATTGTCACTAAATAAGCAGGCAGTCTTTTCCCTATAAATAACATTCGCTATTTCTCCAAGAGGAGGCTGAAAGCTCTGTGCTTCAGCACCAAGTCCCTGCTGTGTTTCCTTACCAACAAATCATGGTTTGATTTAACTACTGTTGCTCAGTTCAGCAGCAGACCCTCTGGAAACATGGCAGAGCTGTTCAAAGAAGGAAATTTTTCAGTGTAATACCTACTTGAGGACAAACAGGAAGATATTTAATCAGTGGAAATCCATAGTTCATTATCATTACCCTCTTTCATGAAGGTGGCATCTCAGACATTTGCCTCCACCACCTTCCTCAGTGGCTCTGAGGGTAAGCATATAGAGAGAGGATTTAAAGAAGAAGGAAAAAAAAAAAAAAAGCCGTCTGATTGGAGTGGAAGTAAGTTTGAAAGCTTTTCAGGGTTGAGACTGTGAGAGTTGTCTTTGATCAACCTGCAGCAATTGCTGCTAGTGATGAAGGGTAAAATACATATCTATTAAAGTCAATCCTGCCACTCCATTCTGCTTGAGGGGAAGTGCCTGCTTTGCTTAATGTTATAAAATTACTCAGTGTCATGCTACTTGGATAGCTCCAAGTCTTAATGTACTGCCTGGACTGCCTGGGCAGCTAAACCTACACTCATTATTGCAGGAGACAAGAGAGGAAAGAATTCGACAATATCATGAAGAACCAAACACGCCTCCAGTTCTGGTGAGTAGTAGGGTCCCAATTGGGAAGCTCATGGCTGTCGCATGGTAAACATTTTACACGCATTCTTGCTAAGCTTTCAGTGTGGGCTCACCTGCCTGACAAACCGTATGGAACTATGTCGTATTATTGCTAAGAGTTTCAACCTTGGATTTGGGTCACTGGCAGAAAATGGGTTAGAACAAATGAAATGCAATCTGCCTAGTAGCTGCTTAGAGTCCTGTTGCCACTTATTTTGGGCACTCTGATCTTTCCAGTCCCTGGCCACCTGTCGCATGTTGAAGGTGGTGTGCATGCAGGTGGTAAGATACCTCCCCTTAATCTTTTTGCAGATATTTTTAACTTTACATTTTGTTTTAATCTCTGTAGGTTTCTGAATTTGTTCATTCAGCAGTACCTTTGTAATTACAGTACATCTAGCTGGGAAAGCGGGAGCTCAGGGTTTTCTGTCCCTGTGCTTGAGCTGGGAGTGTGAAGTTTGTGCTCTAACATTAAACTCAGCTGGCTGTTGCTTGGCCCATACTGGATCTAAGAATAGCAGTAGTGGAAGTAATTGTGGAAAAAACACACACTTTCCTTTTCTCCTTAATTGTTTATCCTTTAAAAGCAAAAGATAAAATAAACAAGAAAACCAGCTTCTGAAACCAGAGAACTCACCTTATTTTGTCTTGGCACCTTTGTTAGAAATACATGAGTGAGAAAGTCTTGTCTGCAGTTGCGGTGAGCTGCACTAAGACTGGCCTACTTGTGACAAACATTCTAGCTCTTCAGTCAGCTTGAAAATAACATTACATGTTTCCACCTACATTAGGGCTTGCGGGAAGGTGCGATGTTGCTAGTGGAAGGAGACAAAGCCACCTTGCAAGGAGTGACGGGAGCACGTCTGTTTTTGAGGTAAAGGATTCATTTGAATTGCTATCCTCCTTCAGACAGAAAGAGAGACTTCTGTTAGACTCCTAGTATATGCTGCCTGACCCCCACATCAGAAGTTACTTAATCCCTTGCTTCCATTTGTCTTTGGGGAAAATAGGAATATTGCTTTATGCACCAAAGGAGCAGGCAGTACGTCAGCACTCTAAAGGATGTCTGACTTACCCAGTAAGTGCCATGGCATTAAATCCATCGATGCTTATGTTTCGAAACTATAGATATCATTCACAGAAAGAGCCACAGTAGTCAGCTTTTTCACTGAAGGCCAAGGAATGCCATTTTGGCCCTGACACATAGAACTCTAGAACAAGGGAACTCATGTCTATAGCAAACCTTACTAAGAAATCTACTATGTAGATTTCCTGTGATGCAAGGAAAGGAGTTAAAACCTCTGCGAGTTATGAATAAGGTTGCCTTGTTCTATTCCCAGCAACAGATGGAAGCACAGTAGTTCTAGCTCCCGTTAAAGCTTACAGCATGATTTGTCTTGTTTACAGGGGTAAGAAACCAACTGAACATGAGCCTGGAACAGATTTCAGTTTCCTCCTGATTGACAGTAACCTCCAGAATCTGTAGCTTTGCATATTCTGCATCAAAAGTCACTGTATGGGAAGACCGTGAGGAGGAAGGAAGGAGATGCTTCTAGTACCAGGGTGGGTGGAGAATCTTCTCTCTATCAATAAATACCCATTAGTGGACTCTCTTCCCCACCCCATGCCTTGGACATCTCTCTTCTTCCCACCAACATTTTTGTTGGAATATTATTCTTAGTCTGAAAGGGTCTATACATCCCTGTATCCACTTGACAGGACACTGAGTCATCTGTTCCTGCTGCCTGCCTACCTTTGCCTGCTAAATGAAAAGAATTGTTCCTTTAATGTACTCCCACACTATTAGTTTCATTTTTGAGCTGTTAATAAAAGGAGAAGTTATGCATTCAGTTACTTTTATTTGCTTCAGACTCAAATATATACAATGCTAATTATGTACAAAAGTGTGCATGTTAAAAATTGTCAGATTACAAACTTGCAAATCTTAGAAAAGTGCAAAATTTAAAACATCTTCCACCATGCTGTACAGGGAAAAAAAAAATCCATCATTAGCCAATATACACACTCTTAAAACACACTTGATCAAAACAAAAATAAGACATACAGTATACTCTTAAAGCACCCAGAAGGGAAAAAGATATTGCACAGGAGACTGACAGCAAGTTCATTACAGTGCCTGAAGGCTCATTTTTAAAAGTAGGTATTTCCAACACTCCTCAGACCTAACTTAACTCTTTAAAAAAGGCGCTTTTTTGGCATTTAAAAAAACATTTGTAATCACATAATTGCACAATCTGCAAGACTTCAGAAGATATGGTTAACTGTTGCTGTAAGGCCTTTGCTTTCATTCCCTCATTAGCTTTAGTAAAAATTCCATCAAGCAAAGGGAATAGAATCACGGCTTCCATAAGAACACAGACCAAAAGGAGGCAAGTCTTACAAGCAGCTTTTCTCTAACCTTCAGAGCATGCTATGCTGCCACTCAGAGGCATTTCTGCATTCAGGCATCTGATGACTAATAGTGAAGAAGGGGACAATAGTATTTTACTTTTTAAACTGCAGTAGCTTTTCAGAAAACCCTTGCTTCCTTTGAAGTATGTCCTAACAAGGGCAATTAGCAATAAGGAGGAGGATTTGGCTCCTTGGGATGGAAAATCATCTTCCAAACAATTTGAGTCTAACATTGGTATATGATCAACAAGCCTATGACTGCACAAAAACTACTACTCTCCCCTAAAGGAGACTACTAACAAGTGTCATGTTTACAGCTGAAACCAAAAAGGTTGAAACCATAGCTTTTAAACACGGCTTTTATACTAAAAAGCATGAAAAGACTATTCTAAAAAGCACTGAAGCACATGCTCGAATTCCCATACAATTAAATCTACCTCTATGCAGTGCTTTCATCTTACAATTTTAAGTTCTTTGAAAGTTAAAAAAAAATGTTCACAGCACCTAGTCTCAGCATCCAACCTAACCAGCAAGGTGCCTTTAACAGGGGCAGAAAGGAGTGCCATTAGGTGACAGTACAGAGCAAGTGTCCACACAGACTCTCTAGGTAGGAGCAAAAAGAGGCTGACGTCTCTTCTACTCCTCTCCCTCACTCTAAAGCTCCCTACCATACCATAATCCATACATGGATACACATTTTCAACTAAATACACACATACAGTAAAGCTTTCTGAAACATTTGGTTGCTGTATGTATATTTTCAAAAGATATTGTTAATTGATGTTGGGAAAGACTTGCAAAGGGAACAGGAAGGGAAACATGGTCTAGGGAAATGAGGTATACAGCTCACATTGACTAAGGCAAGAGTTAAAAGATCTACCTAATTATTGTGCATTACAAATAGAAAAAAAAAATTATCATTCTTGCACGACTAACTTAAAAGCAGACTAACATAGGACTGTTACCAGTCCCATTCAAAATTCTTACAGTGCAGAAAGTTCAGTTCTTTGAACATTTAAAGGACACAAAAATACAACTTCTAACAGGATCCTTCTAAAACAGACAACTGACTATTTAAAGCCTGTAGACTTTGATAAACCTGTTTCGTGAGAACAGTCATAACATAAAGTATACCAGGAGAAAAAATGCTTGTTTATATCAATGTTGTAGACTAACAAAACCATTGTAATGTGTGGGTGGGTGTAGGGAGGTTTGATTTTTTTTATTTTTAAACCAAATAGGCTTCCTAAAACCCAAATTCCACAATGTGTATTAACCATCAAGAGAAGTGCAGTTAGTTGAAGATTGGGTACTGGTGTTGGTGAGGTACACAGATGACAGAAGATGTGGTTTCTAGATATCCTGTGAGCAAATACTAGATAACAAGGATAGTGATATAGAATAATTCACGTAAGTCAGATCCTAACTTGAACAGCAAACATTTCACTTTTTGAATGCTCCTGTAGTACAAAACCCACACAGACTAGATGAGATTCTTCACTATAGAATAAAAGACAACTAAAAATACTACCAAGAATAAGTCAAATGATAGAGAGAAATTTAACAAACATTTTACTTGAAATAAAGGGAAGATGTCTTCTAACTATCATCCTTCGGTATGCAAAACTGTGTTATGGAGAAGTTAATACTGCTAACTACTTGATTTCATTTATATACAGGTATGAAAAGAGTAAGTTTTCAGTTTCTTTTAGATCTGCATATTTACACTCCTACTTTACTCAGTTTCAAAGGTAAGCATATCTTAAACTTTGATAAATATCTTTATGGCTGCTCCAAAAATTAACAGTAAGAAGATACCACCAAGAAGATCTTCACAAATGTAGTGTTATGAAACAACTATTGTGTAGGACTTGTTTATTCTGAATTCCTGATCAGAATTCTCTCATCTCACAGCTTTACTTTTTACATTTAAATAAATCTTAGTTCAAAAACAAAGGATAATCTTACTTCACCAATATTGTGTGAAAACCAAAATGTGATCCTAAGCTTTACTGACTTGAGTAAATCAAAGAATTATTGAAGTCAGTTCGCTAATTTACAGTGCATTGCATAACGGACTACAATTTAACCAACCTAAACAGCTGACCAGTAAAATTAATTTCTACTTTTAAGAAGACTTATACAAATAAGCTGAAACTGAAAAAAACAACATAGCAGCTAATGCTCACACTTAGGACCTGTATCTTTTATTTAAAGCTGGTTTTAGATAAAGGCAAAGTGCAGACCTTCAAACCTATGGAGTCCTTCCAGAGGGCCTCTGGCTAGTGCATTAAATTTGTGATAGCATGTACCTCCCATCCTCAAGGACCAGATAAAAGATCAAAAGGCAATGGATGGCACAGTTTCATGCAGAGTATGAAGCAGCTCAGAGATTACCCATCCCCCTCCTCTTTCTGCTGCTGCTTTGTACTGAGCACAAACTAGCCTCAAGCTTGAAAGCCCAAGAACTGTCCACATTTAAACTTGTCCCAGAAGATCATTTAATGTTTGCGATGTACCAAAATGATGGTATTCAAATGTCAAAGCTCTTCACCATAAACTCTTTCATCCCAATTATTTCAAATACATTATGTTTTACTTAAACTGACACAGTATGTTCAGTATTCATTAATATTAAACTACTAAATCCATTAATTCAACTGTTGCATAAATATACCTAACCCACAGTAGGACGTTTTCCAACTGGTATGTGAATGCCTCTGTAAAAGTAGGCCACACGCTCTCGCCGCATGCTACAAAAGGCCTATCTCCTCACTTTTTCCACCTGATTCTGCCAGCCTGAGACATCATCTTTTCCTGCCCCCTTCCCCTGTAAGGAAATACTTAGCCCCATATATGTATTTAAACAGAACGGATGTGCATACTTAGGAAAACCATCAACTCAGTGCCTGCAAATGAGTTATTTTTTTCAACTTCACATAACACAAAGATCTCACATTCTGAGATTAAATTCTTCTAAAGCCACTCTTGAAAGAGCTCCCCTGAAGTCCCTTCATGAAATCATAATGGACAAACATACTTCACATTCTCATATACACATTTATAACTTCCAGAGTATCCTTAGTATATTTACTGGATAGGTAATTGATTAAAAATAGTGTTTTTCACTTCTCTATAGTTTATTTGAAAATATAGAATGTGTTTTTTTCTACAAACATGGAGTCTGGAAAAAAAAAAAAAAAAAAAAACAACCCACCAAAAAAACCTACACAGCTCTAGTTTTGGAAATTTAATGCTCCTTTGGCAAGTGACTCAGGGAAATGATTCTTATTTTCTCCTGACTCTCCAGGCAATCCAGTCTGTCACAGTGATTAGTTAGAATATTGCAACTATGCATAGATCCACTTGTTCATTAGTCTGATATTTCAGTTTTAAAAGTTAAGAAAAAGCAGTGCAACTTTCTTTACACAGCACGCTAATCAGTGATTAAAAGGGATTTTTTTTCCAGTAAAGAAATTGAGGAGAAAACAGTTTTAATGAGACTAACAGAACTCAAAGATTATCCTTTTGCAGGATAAGGAGGTATTACTATTTCTACAAAGTTAATAAATAGTGTGCTGAAAGTTAATGAAATGAGATTCTGCATTATGGATTTCCTTAGGTAGTTCAACAGCTCCCCAGCCTCAGGGAATATCTGATAACATTTATAGGAGATACAACACACAGTCATTTCCATAAATAAATAAAAATAACAAGAAAAATGATGGTACAGAGAAGAAAGGGGTAGCCAAAAGGGAACATACTAGCTAACAGTCACTTATAGCTCTGCCTTCTATCTACACTCCCCTTACCTCACGATATTTTCTCCTTTTAATAGACATACATACATATATATATACAAACATACACACAAACATACACACATATATACACATGCACATACCTTTGCACACTGATGCAAAAATTCCTATTTTTCCCTCAGCACCAGGCTTTTCTAACAGTATCGGGTTTATCATTTAAATCATGAACATTATAAAAGTGTTAGAACAATAGGAAAAGACATACGTATCACTAAAAAAAAAATTCAGCAATGACTTCTACAAAGTATAGCATACAATCCAGAACTATTTTGTTGGATATAACACATGTAGGGAACTGATATTTTCTTTTCCCAGGTCCTAAACACATCTCAAAAAATGGATACATTATCTGTTTCCCTGCTTGTTTTTACAGAAAAAAAAAAAGAAAAAAAGAAAAAAAAAAGATGNTGTAGGGAACTGATATTTTCTTTTCCCAGGTCCTAAACACATCTCAAAAAATGGATACATTATCTGTTTCCCTGCTTGTTTTTACAGAAAAAAAAAAAAAAAAAGAAAAAAAGAAAAGATGGCTTACAATTGTTTTGGTGAACACAAAGTCAAGAAATAAACAGGTGCTATTTCATTAAATTGTGCTGCAATGTTTTTAAAATGATTTTGCAGTGGAAATTTACCTTTTGTTTGCAAGAGTTGCCTTACTAATGAAACAAACTGATCTTTGACCAATATAGATACTGATTCTTCCTCTGTATTTCATCAAGGCATTAAATATATTATGGGATTTCTTGGTGTGTGCCTTAGTCAATATAAATAATTTCTCTTAGTCAATATAAATAATTTTCAGCAGCAAGTATTTCCTACCTCCTTCAGCTCCTTCACCACCTTCAACTGCTTTGAAGTTATTCATAGCTGTACTTTAAATAATTTCTGATAATCAAGTAGTGCAATGCAGATGTTCCTTGCAGAACAGCCTAAAACCAGAACTACACAAAAGAAGATAGCAATAGCCATTTACAGGTACAAATGGCAATAAGTTGTTCATTGGGCTAAAAATCATATTGAAAAGGTCATAGCTGTCAGCTATCCCAATTTTGAATCTGGCCACTGCAACTGTCAGAATTTTAATTTACTGTTGGGGAATTAAAATGCTGTCAAAACAAAGCCAAATATCTTCTTTGTGATCAAAGAACATCTGTCCCTATTCAACTTTAAATTAATTGTTCTTTATCTTAAATTCAATTATCAAGCTTGGGTTTGGAGTTTTGGGGGTGATTTTGTTGGTGGTGTTTTTTGTGGGTTTGTTTTGGTTTTGCTTTTTTTTTGAAACACAGTTTTAGTAACTATTTAGTGAGGGATTCTGCAGTGACCAAGTCAACACAATTAAGGAAAAATATGCAAGCAAGCTAACTTGCATGAGTACATATATATGCTTATTACTATACCTCTACCATAGGTTCATCTTCAACAGACTTAAGCCCCTGAAAGTTGAGATATACATTTAAAGTGACCAAAAGATTAAACATGTTTCTGGAATCCATGAGAGAAGGTAGAAGCAGCAATCACTTGGAATCTTGAGTGTTATATTCAGTCTCTCCTGATGAAATCTGGCTGAGACGTTTGCTTGATCCCCACAGCTTTCGGGAAAGCTGACCTGAGCGCATCTGTTTAAAAGTAATTCAGAGAAACAAAAGGAGGGGGAAGGGATAAGGTGGATAAATTAAAAAGGAATTCAGACACTGATTCTGGTGAAATGCAGACACCACGATATAGTGCATAAACAAAATTACACCAACAAAAAGTATCTGAAAACAAAAAGTTACACTTAGGGATGACTCTTGGGACTGACAAAAAACAAGAGACAAACCAGTAATTGTCTTCTCTGATGTTGAATACTTAAAACTTAACACTGCCAAGCAATACGTACTTAATACCTAACCTACTTCAAATGGCTTGGAATGCGATTTTCATAGAAAGGAAAAAAAAGAGGTGAATGTCAGGCAAAACTGAACTAAATTAGATGAAAGGACATTTTATTTTAGAGATTCTCAACAGAAATTCCTAGAAGTGAAAAGGAAAAGAACAAAAACGCAGAGCAGTGATAGAAGAATGAAGGAAAGAGGGAAAGGTTATCTCCTAGTGTCAGTTTTATACTGTCTTCCAAAGATCCTGGGTGAAATGCTCAGAGTAAAATTTAAACCAGAAATAATTCATACTGAATATTCCATAAGTAAAGACAAATAACAAACAAACAGAAGCTACATTAAATCCAGCATCTGACAGGTCTGCCATCCGACAACAATTTGTACGAAACTGCTTTCGTGTACTCCTTTAGAACAAGGCTCGTAACTGGCCAGTAGTGATCAGCCTGGCAGCTGATGAGGTTATAAAATCCCTCGCAGTTTAATAAGGAAGATGCGTGCCTTAACAGCACCAGTTTGCGAGCAGTTCCCAGCAGCCAGTACTACAAATTAAGCATGCTTAAGAACTGTTATCATCACAGCTGCAGCGTTCCAGAAAAGGTACGGTGCTGACAGGGATTAACACTAACAGGTGATAATCCCCCAAACTGCTGCAACATTTCAAACAGCTAAGTAACTGTTAAAAATACAAAAGCATTTATTATACTTCATATTGGATACTGTCAGTGCAGGAGCACTAAAGGCCAATCTTAATACCAAACAACATTTCACTTTATGCACCATAAAGAAGGTTGGCTTTTCCCTTTACCCTAAGAATCAGTATGACCACCAAAAGCCAGAACTACAACACTGCTTTCCATATAAGAATAAAATTCTAGTAATTAATATATTCCCTTCAAATTACAAATAAATCAATTAACAAACAAATATCCCATATACACATGCTTTTCTGATTGATGCCATTATAGAAAACTAGAAAATCTGACACAATGTTGTTCCTTATGTTTGTGGGTTTTTTGGTTGTTTTTGTGGTTTGCTTTTTGTTTTTTTTTGTTGGCTGATTAGTTTGTTCTTTCTTTTTTTGTTTGGGTTTTTTTGTGAGTTTACTGGTGTTTGTTGATTGTTTTTTATAATTGTGTGTGTGTGGTTTTTATTTAATCTATTTACAAGGATATTAACCTCGCAGACCATCTGAATTATAAACAGAATATCCTGAAAAGAAGCCATTGGAAAGCTTCTACATTCATAAAAGGAATCTAGTCTTTGAAACAACAATGCTCTCTCCACAATTAGAAAAATATATATGATTAAGAACTGAGAAGAAGAAAACAGAAAGCCTTCAGTCTAATGATACACAAATGTCAGCCTACAAAAGATCATTTCTATGGAACAGGAAGCTTAGAAGTGACAGTGACTTTAAAACTGCCGTTACAAATGTACATCTAACCACATCATAAGCAGCTCTTTGTCAATTCTACAGTAGGAAAAACCTGTCCAACTGGAAGCCAGTGTACGCCTCCCCTCCCCATCCACTGAAGCAAAATCAGACCACCATTGTATGAAGCCTGTTTCAAGTATTAAATTACATGTCTCCTAGCTAAAACATTTTAAAATACTGGCAAATAAAGTTGCTCTGTTTTCACAGTTAAAATGTAAAATTAAATTAAGACATACTTTTCTGGCATGTACTAAAGGTCATGCAAAAGTGCTAATCACATTTTCAAATAAATACACTACAGCACAAGAGAGATGGGATTATAGAGGTAAGTAGGTTTAAACTAACTAAATACTTTGCAAGTCATGACAAGTAGTACTTAAATCAAAACTTATGCTTTGCACAAGAAAAACTGGGCATAGCTATTTGACAGATGGATGCTCTGTATTTGATATTGCATACGCAGTACCAACAGGTTTATATTCACCATATGGAAGGCAGAGCATACTGGGAATCTACACAAGTGATTCTTTGTGCATTGTAATTAGAGACTCTTAACAGAAAGCAGCATTTTCCCCAATTCAGTCAATGCATATTAAAGGATATCTGACAGAAGTCATTAAAAATAAATAAATAAATAAAAATAGAAAGTAGTTTGTGCTCTTTCGTTTCAAATTTTCTTCAGGAAAATTATTTCATCAAGAAGTGGCTGACAACACTATCACATTCAGAAAAGGTTAGCTACTATGACTTTGCTTATTCAGATATGAGTGATAAAGTCTGGAAGTTAGTCCAGCTGAGCTTCTCATCTGCAATCCCTATGTACCTTTGATTCTTAATGAGAAATTTCAGTAGAGCAGTCTCAAAAGTTACTTCTTTCCCACTGAAAACTGAAACTTGCTCTTAAATTTACCCTGCCACAGAGGAGACCTCTTGCTCAACTGGAAAGCAGAAATAAGTGAACTTCCCACTGTTCGGTAGAAAAAGTTCTTGATGGTGGGTTTTACCTCTGCTGGCTTGCCAACACCAACAATAATCAACTTGCCGTCCTCCAAGCCAACAAGGATGTGGCTATACTCTTTGGTGACAGAAATGCAATGAATCGGCAGTCGCATGGCTAAGGGAGAGATGCTCAGACTGAGGCTGAAATAAACAAAAGCCATGTAAGAGAAAGCATATCACACATTGTTTGCACATACTGCAAAGAATCACACTGCAGTTAAAATTGCCATAGGATGCACTACATATAAATCACAGTTTCTCAAGGACCCAGTTTGCAATTTCATTTATTGTAAACTCCTAAGGAACGATCTAATTGTACCCCAAAATAGAGCTCTAATAAAAGCACGGATGGCTAAGTCAGTAAATTAAGACATTTTTACTGAAGAACAGTAACATTAGTCCCACGACTGCCTAGGGGACAAAGATCCTTCCCATTCTGAGAAGCAATGGAGCTCTAGGAGCATAGCAGTAAGTGGAGTTTAGAACTCAGTGCAGAACTACATGAAGCTTGATCCTGCAGTTGCTGAGCTCCCAGTGACTAATCAAACATGGGGACAATCACAGCTTGCAAGTTTCAGACACAGCTCTTCCTAAATTTTGTCAGTTCTAGGTGTGCAATTGGGATAAATGTCTGGAAAGGGGTGTACTACAACCTTTCATTTGTCTTTTCTCCCTGTCTTAGCTCCCCTCTACAAGGGCTTTTTTCAGGAACACAGAAAAAAGCAACAGCTACCACCTACAGCACCAAGTAAAGTCCAAGTCATACAGCCACTTCTCAATAAGCCTTTATATTTGCATCTCAGTAATAAACAACAAACAGTGGTACATTACCTGTAGAGATCCCGAATAGAAAGGAATCCCTGTAAGCTGCCCATCACGATATACTCGCCAGTCACACACATATCTGACACCTCTTCTTTCAGAGTCTCAGAACCCAGGTATTTTCCATTGACAGAATAGAGATGCAATGCATTCTTATCCTGAACAGATCAAAAAATAAATCTGTCATCGAGGACTGACTGGCTTAAGGGAGTATTTTCATCTTGAGCCCACTACAGCAGCTAATTTGGGCAGTATCCCGCAGATAATATTGCTGACAATGGTTTTCTTGTTGAATGACAAGAGTACCAAGCCTGTATGCTATGTGTATGTATACCAGGTCTTATATGGAAGTTTTGGAAGCTCCTCCTCATCACCTCTTGATATAACACAGTAATGTCTTACCTATACATCTAATCAGTTCCAAATTTTCTGGAGATTTAATGCATTTAATGGATAAATCCTTATTTTATAAGAGTTTTAGCAAGGAAGCAACAAAAGAAGAAAGCACTCATCTTCAGCCCTGCTGCCATCCTCCCTTCTCCCCAGCCCAAATTGAAAAGCAAATATAGCAAAAAGTTTTTTCCACACAGCTAGATCTTGAAGCATTTTCTGTACAAGGCAATGAATTGACAGATTAAAGAAGCAGCTAACACAAGCTCTTCCTGCCTGACAATACCTCATCCTCTTCTCTCCCCATCTTCCCAATGCTGCTAGTATACCCACATCCAATAAATTTGTCCTCCGAGAAATTTCCCATGCTCATAGAAATCCTTAAGTACCTTAAGAGTAGTCTTTCCTTCTATGCTGGTGTGGACAACTATATGGCCTTCCCAGGACACAGCCAAATTGGGAACAGTCAGCAGGAGAGAACTCTCACAAGGTGGTCGTAAAGTCCTCACATACTGACCTTTCCGAATAGTGCGGACAATAACAGTCCCATCCTGCAGCGACCAAATTCAGGGAAGTTGTTACTCAGCAGGTATATTACCACAACACACAGAAAGGGTATTTAAATACAGAGGGAGTATTTTGAAAGCACTTAAATCATTAATTGGAGAACAAGATTTCTGAGCATTAGGAACTCTACACAAAAAGCCTCCCCCTCAAGGCCATCTGCTACAGGTATATGAAAAAGCAAATCCAAACAGGGCATGAGGGGATGGACAGGCAGCAAATCAGTCATTTCACAGGTCTCATATATGAGCAGGCATTGTGTGCATACAGAATCAGAGATCAGCAGTCTGCCAGTGTAGCACAATAGGATACCAAGCATGAGTAAGTTGCATAGAACCTTCAAGGTTAAGAAAGCAGGGAAGAAACTGTCACAGAATCGTTTCTATGAGAATCTTAAAATCTCCATTAAGTCCACACATGTTAAAGCTCATCTGTGCAGAATAACACAACATGGTAGCTAAAGCCTATGCTGTGCAGAACACTTTGAGACAGCATGATTTAGTCAGGCAGCAAGAGAAATGGCACATTATCTTCTTGATACACTAGGCTGAAGAAGAAAAAGTTGTGAAATAAGTCACATTTTTTTGTATTATATTCAACTGACTTCAGACATACTGTATGTAGAGTAAAGAAGAAGCAAAGAATGGAAAAGTATGAGATCGCTTACCCTGGATCCTGACACTGCCATATCCAGTTCAGTGCTGATGCCAACACTTGAAACCTCATCAGTATGACCATAAAGGATCTGTAATGGCTTAGGTGCCAGGCCTACAGGCACTCCTCCCTGAGAGTAACAAAAAGGGCAATGACACATTCTCTTGCAGCTGAAGGACAAACAAAAAATAAATTTCTGGTATCTTCAGTATCGGTTGTGAGAGATGTATATTTGACATAGGCCAAACCCAAAGGCATAACTCACCCATTCCAATTTCATATTAAGCCTTTTATGTCAGCAGCCCTATTTACTGAAATCATAAGAATGAATGAACATACAGTTACTATGTGGATGTGAAAGACAGTTACTTAGCTGACTTGTTTTTTTCTCTTCAGGTGTCCACAGTGAGCAATTCTAGCAGGACCTGCTCACCCACCCATCCACCCACTTTTTCTTCACCTGTGTACCTGGATTTGTTCAATTCTTACAGTTTACCCTGGAATTAACCACTATCTTCACAGCCAAGCTTGAAGCAGCTGTAAGCTATTTAGCTTAACAGCAACTCTATTCCATTTTCTAAGGAAACCTAAGAAAATAATCCTCAGTGACTAGCACTAGTATGATATGCAAAGAAAATCTTGCAATAGTGCTCATTAAAAGCAGTCATTTTCCCACATGACTGCAGGGTGTCAAAATTATTTAGTACTTCTGTTCCAGTGGGTGTACTATCAGTATACTCAGACTTACTCTCACACCAGTTCTAATGCAAGACCTGTGCTCTGACAGAAGGTACAATAAATAGTTCCACAGAGAATACTTAATTCTAATTTCTGTGATAGAAACTTGACTGCCAACCAAGCCCTGAAAACCTGACATGTGCAGGAATGAACGAGTGTCAAAATACAGCGCTGGGAAAGACTGTGACAATGCAGAGCAGACATGTAGAACCGAAATGACAGCAGGCAGCCCATTGCTGCCACCTTTTAAAGACCAAGATAAAACTCTTACAAGAAGAATTTACAATATATACAATGTCATTTATCTGTCCACTAAATTGAAACAAATAAATTTAAAATCTCATGAAAAATCAATTCTAAACAAAGAATCCCCAGAGGATGATTTATTTAACTCACACTGAAAAGCTAAATAAACTAAAAAATCTCCAACATTTACCCTTACTTGAGACAAAACACTACTGTTGTGAGCACTAATGTTCTCACCTTGTTGACCACATGCCATTGATATAAAGTACTTCTTGAAAGAATTATAAATACTCTTGCCATAAAGACAGCCTCAAAAAACAGATGCAGTTATGCCTCACTATACTGGTTTAATGTGTACTGGTTTAATGTGCTGACTTTAGTTCAGTAAGAACCATGTGATGTGACCAAATGTACTGTCAGCCCTTTCCTGCAGTTACTGTATACTGCAGATACTTGTGTATCTGTCATTCGGCAGTCAGAAATAAACATTTAAAATGCAAAGTAATTCAAATGGCCTCACATTTTGCATATAAGTACACACATGCATCACAGAACCACTTTCGCTGTGTGAAAACACAAGACCAGTATTAAAAAATTCTACCATGCCAGAGTAAATCCAGGTAACAGACTGGCATTATCTTTTTCCAATGCCTAGCGTAGTCATCAGTACCTCCCATAGAGGAAACAATCTAAAATGCAACTACTGGAGTGAACAGCAGCCTAGCAACGTAAAAATCCTCAACTGTAAACATTGTTCTGACTCCTTCTGGTCGTCTCAAAGAGGGTCTCTCTCTTTCTGTTTTCCCATCTGTACAATAGAGGATAATATATGCCTATCCCCAAAATAATCTATGGAATCTTTAAGAGTGCCTCAAAAATATTGTATTTCTGCAATACAGTAACTAAAGGGTATAGTGAATATTTCAAATACAGAAGACAATGGGTATAACAAAATTACTGGGATAATCAATTTTAGTGGATTATCTTCCCAGAAAACCTGAAAGAATGGAAACCATCACAGCAAAACAGGGAAACAAAAAGACATTTATAAACTGTGCCTAAATAACCTACCTGCTGAACTATTTGCCATATTATACAGGTAGTATCTCTGGAGCCTGAAATTAAATGAATTCCACAGTAGTCTATTGCCAAGCAGGTCACAATATCTAGGTAAAGGAAAGAAAACAGGATGTTATCACATAGATATTTAAGAATCGTTTCCTACAGAGTGCATGCAATGTGTGAACAATGTCCTGATGTGCGGTCAGCAAGAAATGTTCCACTGTGGAAAGAGCTGATGACACTACTGAACAATGAAGCATTGCTACAGAGCCCATCTTCAGGGCAGGTAAGAGGAACTGGCTGTTGGAGAGGAGATGGTTCACCCAGGCCAGAAATGCCAGTAAGGCCAAGTCACCATAGACCTGGCATCATAAATGACTCCAAAAGGAAAAGCAGACGGGTCATTGTTGTGGGTGACTCTCTGCTGAGGGGGGCAGAGAGACCAATATGCCATCCTGACCTACTTCATGGACAAGTCTACTGCCACCTTGGGGACAGATGTTCAGAAATCATGGAAGCACCTGAGAAGTGTCTGGTAGGAAACGGGACCCACACTCGCAAAAAGGTGTTGGAATCATCAGCTCATCTGAAATGCGTCTATACAAGTGCATGCAGTTTGAGCAACAAGTAGTGGGAGCTTGAAGCCATGATGAAACAGGAAAACTATGACATAGTGGCTACAAGCGAAACATGGTGGGATGCCTCACATGACTGGAGTGCCACAGTTGACAGCTACAAGCTCTTTAGGAGGGACAGACAGGGAAGGAGAGATGGTGGAGTGGCCCTGTATTTTAGAGAATGCTATGAGAGCTTGGAAATCAAGAATAGTGAGGACAGGATTGAGAGTGTTTGGATTAGGCTACGGGCCAATACGGCTGATACTGCTGTGGGAGTCTGCTATAGACCTCCCAAACAAAGCAGTGAGGTGGATCAGGCTTTCTTATAAGCAGTTGGGAGAAACCTTGCAGTCACTGGCTGTTGTTCTTGTGGGGGACTTTAACCTCCCAGATATCTGCTGGGAATACAATACAGCAGAAAGGGAACAATCCGAGAGGTTCCGGGAATGGGTGGAAGATAACTTCCTCACACAATTTGTTAAGTGAGCTGACCAGGAAAGGTGCCCTCCTGGACCTGCTTCTTGTGAACAGGGAAGAACTTAGTGAAGTAAAGATTGGATGCTGTCTAGGGCACAGTGATCTTGAGATAATTGAGTTTTCAATCCTTGGAAAAGCAAGGAGAGGGGTTAGTAAAACTGCCACCTTAGACTTCCAAAGGGCAAACTTTCATCTGTTCAGGAGAGTGACTGACAAAGTCCCTTGGGAGGCTGCCATGAAGGCTGTCCCTGTGTGCTGAAAAACAAGTAGGCGGGGAAAGAGACCGGCCTGGCTAAAGAGGGACCTTTGGCTGCGCCTCAAGAACAAAAGGAGAGTCTATGACCTATAGAAGAGGGGGTGGTCTCTCATGCAGACTAAAAAGATGTAGTGAACAATGCAGGAAGAAAATTAGGAGAGCCAAAGTGAAGCTAGAGCTCAACCTAGCTACAGCTGTTAAGGA
>VWZY01008407.1:1126058-1145718 GCA_013399075.1 Chloroceryle aenea
CAGTCAGCATGGGTTTATAAAAGGCAGGTTCTGCCTGATGAACCTAATCTCCTTCTATAACAAGATGACCTGGCTACAAGACAAGGGAAAGGCTGTAGATATTGTCTACCTAGACTTCCTAAAAGCATTTGTCACTGTTTCCCATAGAATTCTCAAGGAAAAACTGTCTGCTCACGGTCTGGATGAGCATGCGATCTGCTGGATCAAGCACTGGCTGGACAGANTGCTAAGGGGAGACCTCATAACTCTCTACAACTACTTAAAAGGACATTGTAGAGAGGTTGGTGCTGGTCTCTTCTCAGAGGTAATTGCCAATAGAACAAGAGGGAATAGATCCAAACTGCAGCAGGGTAGGTTTAGACCAGACATTAGGGAAAAAATTTTCACAGAAAGAGTAGTCAGACACTGGGTTAGGCTGCCCAGGGCGGTGGCTGAGTCACCATCCCTGGATGTGTTTAAGGGTCATTTAGATGTGGTGTTGAGGGACATGGTTTAGGCGTGAACTTTGTAGAGTATGGTTAATGTTTGGACTTGATGATCCCAAGGGTCTTTTCCAACCTGAATGATTCTATACAGCCAAGTGTACTGACCTGACTTAATCACCTTTGCTACCTAAAAATAGCACTCAAGGCTTATTTTCAAAGTACAGTAAACCATCACTGCAATGACTAAAAAGTCATGATCAAGTATTTGCATACAACCATGGTTGAAGTATTCTGTTCTTATGCTGTGCTTCCTTTATAACTGCTGTGCTCATCTGCCCAAGTGCACTGGCTGTAATTCCTTCCAAAAAGACCATCAAGATACAATACATAAAACCTTTCAATTCATAATGTGAAGAGTTATTTACCCATGTGCCTGATGTGCTGTCCAATCAGCTTGCCTTTCGTAAGAGACGTCACTCTGATGCTATTGTCCCAGTGTCCTCCACTAAAGAGCAGTTTTGCATCATGGGATACTGCAAACAACTTAGAGGTGATCTCCAGCCCTGGTGCAAAAGGACCACTCAAGTTGCGTTGTGTTCTGTAGGCAAATGATTGGCAGTTAAGAGTAACCTTAGCTGAAATCCTTAAAAATTAATAAGCTATTCCACATATAGAAGAGACTATATTAAAAAAAAAATGGGGAGCGGTGGTGGAAATTCTGCCCCCCTGATATCCTTGGCAGAACTCTCACTGCCATTAGGAAATGGATGCAAGATTTCTCCTTTGGTCTTTTCAGTCTTCTATGCATCTTGATTCTGTAAGGCTAACTCATGTCCCCAGCATTATAACATTGAAGAAAGAAATTAATCTTTGAAAAAACAAAGAAACAAACCACCACTTATACCTGCTCTGTAGTATAAGAAAGTATGAAAACTGCCCATCTCAAATTTCAAGAAGAGCATTTATGATTAGTAATTAGAAAAAAATTTAGAAGTAGCTCTAAGTAGGAAGAACCTTGAAATGTCACTTACATAACTGTACTGGAACAGTACTACAAGTTAGAGATAATATTATTGAACATCAGAAGGTGCATTAAGTGAAAACTCAGCCAATGAAAACAGTACAATCCACTGATTGTTGAATAATTACTATACTTTATTAAAAATAGTGTATCCATCTGCACTTCTCATTATTTGCTTACTTGGGATTGGTCACCGTGGTATCTCTGATGAATGTAAAATAGTTGGAGATATTTTTATCGTAAGGTAGCCAACCATGAGTTCCAATAATGCAGTTCAGACTTGCTGTTACCTAAAATTTTGATAGAAAAAGAACCCAAACAGACAAACAAACAAGCAAAAAAGGTGAAACCCAGAGACATATTTCCTGCTTGCCTTTGATGGTGACAGAGCTTGCATAAAAGCCAGAATAGGCTTCTTGAGAATTTACCACAATATAAAAAAAAAAAAAGCTCCATCTTGGATGAGTTAATTCACATTACACATTACCAAATCAGAATTCTGTCTGTTCTAGATCGTTCAGAGAAGTTTAGGGCAGGACAGTAGGGTGGAAGGAAGGAGACAAAACCCCCAAAGGAACAAATAAAAAGCCCATCCAATCAATCCCCCTCAAATATTTCATTAAAATTTTGTCATTTAGTTTAAGATGCTTCTTCTCTTCTTTGAAATAATAATCATTAATAGTTAATATATTAACAAAGGAAGTATTATACTACAGTTCTATGTCTGAGAAAAAAGGAATCTAAACAGCCAAGGTTATTTTCATCAGGTATTTAGAAAGAACACAATGAGAACTGTAGTTATGTCCAAATTTCAAATGCACATACCACATTAAGTCAGGACGGTAAGTCTGACCTACAAAATAGGAATACTGTAAAATAATATTCCTTCCTGGAAAACACAGGTATTATTGCACAGAGGCCAGTATGCATATCATACGTAGAGATGTAAATACAAAAACACTCTCCTCCTTTCATCATTTGGCTATCTGCCATAGTACCAGCACCTGTATTAGTCAGTACAAAAGTTAATTTTAAGAACATTGCAGGCCTTTGAAGTGTGTATATGCCACAGTTCTGTCATTTTAAAGCTGGGCTGCATTGACTGCTACTATGGATGTGGATCAAGTGAGCAATGTACAATGCACCTCAGTACGACTTACGCAACAGCTCTCAAATGCCATTCAACAAATCAGGCTGGTTTCTACAAAGACAACAAATACTTATCTGATAGCTGACATTCATTATATGTTAAAGGGACACACCTGAACAGGAATAGTTAAGCAGGATTTCTTTACAAGCTGTAAAGGAAAAAAAAAAAAGAAAAAAAAATACACCTATTTGTCTGTCTGTAGTCTAAGAATGGCATTGACACATGCAACTCACCAAGATCTCTGGGCTTCCCTGAGAAATAAAGGACCGTGACTGATTCCTGGGGACAACAGCTTTGATGATGGGCACACCATCACTGATTCCCTAAGAGAAAGGACATGTTTTATATCCCAGAGCTAAAGGACAAATCCAGAACCTGTAAAGAGCAAGACCCAAAGCCTCTGGACCTGTACAGTACTGCAAGGCACTGGTACAGACACACTTGGTTCACATGGGTATGTTTTGTTGCAAACACCAGAAATGAAACCCTGTCTCTGTCCTGATTGATGAGTTTAGCTATCAAACTCAGTGAGTCCTCAGATACCACCAGCGATGTTCTTAGCTTTCTTGGTCTGGTGGCTAACTTAATACTTAAACAACACCCACACACACAGCCAGCAGATAGAAATTTATGGGATTCAACTCCTATGAAGCTAACTAAAAAGACAGAGCTCATTTTATACACACTGCACTTTGAAATATTTTCTTTAAATAGGAAGCAAGCTGACTTTCATCTAGGTTGTGACCTTGTGTTTCAAGTACATCAGAAATTTCAGATTAGACTCTAAATAAATTCAAGGTAACACTTCTACCTCTATGAAGAATGACTTCAGTTCAGTGAGGTGTTGGAAGAGATTCAGAGTAGAGGTATCACTTTTAGTTAGTCTTTGCACTACCTCTTCTGCTGACAGCCTTTGTGGATGGGGCTCCTAGGAGACAATATTTAGAGGAATATCAAATGAGACAGATTTATTAATTTGCTCAAGTCACATAAGACATTCAGAATCTCATTGGAAATCAATGGAAAACCAGATTCTTAAGCATCTAATTTCCCTTCTTAAAGTAAATTAGTTTCTTTTGCAAATGGTATGCTAAACTTCTATCAGTATGACCTTCACAAATGGTAATGTATATCAAAGACTTAACATTCCTAAAATTACAAACCATTACCTTACAAATCATTATCCTTTCATTTTTTTCAGAAGTCCTTTGTAATTCAGTTGTATTTAACCCCAAAAGTCTGGTTGAGAGGAAGAGCATTACCTTTAATAGCTGACAGGGAGTTTGCCCAAAATTGTTTATCATCCCTTCTAAAGCTTTCCTTTCTTTCTCATCTGTTAAAGCATCTAAATCCACAGCCCCTGGATCACAACAAGAACAATTATGGGTAGAAAAAAGAAAAGAGAAAATAATTCAGACAACTTACTGAGAGCTGATATGTTAAAAAAATATTGCATAACTTAAATTCATTGCAGCATTATCAGCCTTTACCCAAGAAAAGCCTCCAAACAATGGCTCCTTATAAAATGTGATCTGAAAACTCCACTCTCCACATGAAATTTTAAGAGTAAGTGCAAGAACTCCAGGCTTTTGTCTTATCAAATGAATTTAATATACTTCAATTTATGCAGTAAGCTGCACAAAAAGCCAGCCAAAATTCACCTTTGGAATTAGCAAAACAACATTTGTCTTCAATATTTGTTGTTTTTAAGCTGCTTGTCTTGACTCCTAAACAACAAGAAACCTCTTCCCACAAATGTTTTCAAGCAAGCAAATAAGATACTAACAAAAACCCTCAAGACCTTTTAGAAACAATATACAAGCAACTGGGAACAGCCCCCTTTCAACCTTTCAAAAAACTTTCTTAACATTTCATGTTCACAACTTCTGATCAAAGTATCAAATATTCTGGTTAGCTGATGACAAATTACAAGTTATGCTGCCATATTTAATATATAATTCTGTCGCCTTACCAGATGCTACTGTATGACATGCTCATAATTCAAGTGTTTTCTAATACTGAAAACCCACAAGTCTGATGACAATGACAGGAGTTCATAGTGTTTTGTACCTTCATATGTACAATAATAGAACACATTGAGCGCTTCCACTGCAGCTGGTCCCCTCTGCTTGTAGCCAAAAATCAAATCTATCCATTCATGAAGATGAGCAGAAACATATTCAGATTCCTAGAAGGAAAAAGTGTTCTTGTAAGAATCAGAAGAGTACTTCTCCCTTCTTGAAGTATTTACTATTTTCTGTGAAAGAGATTTCACTCCTAAACTAAGAGTATCCACAAACTAGGTATATATCAATGTATAGGGCAGAAGCATAGCAATATCCACGAGTGTGAAGTGCAGTAACAGCCAGGTAAGAGGGAAAATTAATACAGCAAAGCAACTCATCTGCACCATTGAAATGCTACTGGGCAAGTTGGTTTTACTTCCATAGTACCATACAGAATAACCTATAATAAGCAAGGGAAGCCTTATCACCTAAGCCCACCTAATTCTGCATTTTATCTCCTACAGCAAGCTCCCAGTAATTAATATCTTCAGGTTTTTTCTCCTCAGTATCTCATGAACATGCACAGTGCTTTTAACTGAAAGTTCTAATGGTACTTGTAATGTCAAATGCAACCACAACTCTAGTTCGAATGTAGTCTCAGTATTTTGCAATGAAACTACAGTGACAATGTTTAGATATCCTATCTTTATCATTACTTCACAAACATAATCAACCATCTTACCAGAGCCTTCCTGTGTTTATAAATGAAGTCTTCTGGAGAGTGGGCCCATTTGGGGAGAACAACATCATTTACCACCTCTTTGGATATTTGAAGTTGACCTAAGTTAAAACCTAGTGAATAATTTGGAGAATTTTAAGAATTATTTCACAATATTTCAAATATATTAATTTCTAAATAAGTATTAAAAAGGTGTTCTTTTTTTCATGACGGATATTGAGAAATTCTTAAGGTAAATCTCCAATAACTCTACCACTGACATAAAAGACTAAGTTCTGCTCTGAGTGTTTAAAATGTTAAATGATACAGGATAATCATTGTCCAAAACATCTAAGTGACTTCAAAGCTGAAGTTCCAACCTTAAAAGTAGCATTAATCATTTACACATCTATCTGCAAACATCTCTGAATTTGCTTTGTTTTACCAGGATTAAGAGTCCAAAACATTTCAATGAGATTGTTCACAAAAATGAAGTTACTTACAGATTTCAATGATTGTAGAATCAAGGCTTTCAGAAGTCTTAAATTTCAACAGCATTTTTAGAACAACTCTAAACACTTAAATTACTTTTCTGTTTACTGTTTCCAATAGTTATGACTTAGAACTCTAGTAGATTGTAGCTATCAGACTATACTAGTAGCAGCACAAACATATAAATCCATTTTTAAATTGTCTAATAGGTAAAGAAACTTTCCCTGTGCAATAAATGTGCATTAAAAATGTCTAGGAGCCTCATATCAGAATGTAGAATCCTGTCTTTTCAATCAGCATTATATATACAGAGAAAAAGATGCCTTGGTTTTGTTTTGGTTTTTTTTTTTTCTCTTCTGATGGTTACTTAAACCTTAGATGACTCTAAAATTAGGTGACAGCACTGCATCACAAGATAACAGTAGTAAGGAGAAAATACGCTGGTTGCCTAGAATAAAGAGAAGTCCTCACATGTTTGAAGATGTCCAAACCATCACCCTATGAACCCAGTAAAAAAACTCCCACAAACTAATTAATCTGTATTAACTTTTGCTAACTATTTAATCAGTATCAATTATTACTAACTTTTTCAAACATCCAAATGAGCATCTCTGATACTTTATATTAGGTAAACAACACTTTTTTAGCTATCCTTAAGCTCCCAGTATGAATTTTAAACAATTTTTAGGCTGCTGCTTAACACAACTGGTGTCTCCATTAAAAAGTTTGAAGCCAGTATGGTGATTGAACTAATTTCTACTGTCACACTATAAAATAAAGCTTAAATAAGTAGTATTCCACAACATTCACAAATGGTTGTAACAATTCTTTTCTAAAGAATACAAGAACAGTTTTCTTTGAGAATATTCTGAGCAGTCAGTTTACCATTTTGATTCTCCAGGAATTCTGGGAAGTAGAAGAACTCTGGGATAAGTTCCTTGACATCATTGGGGTTGTCCATGAGCGCCTGCCAGGTAGCAGGAATAGAGTGGAACTGCCTGTCAGCACAATCAAATCTGTGGAAAAGAAAACTTGGGTTAGACTTTGATCATTCCCTCAGCAAAATGATGGGGAAGAAAAATAAAGGTGCTGTTTATTTGCTCACAGCATACCTGCCACTTTGAAGTTGGATATGAAGTGTTGTGAAAGGTTCTACCCGAATGAGGTAATGCATGACACCAGCAGCATTTGAGTAGTGTGTCCCATAGTGAAATTTGTCAATTATCCCAAGGGGATCCTCGAAATTTTCATATCTTTGAAAAAAATACATCTTTTATAAATACAACTGAGCACTACAGCTGATTTACATGTGCATTATACTTATTGGAGGCAAGGATTCAAAAGAAACGAGCTATCTGAGAAAACCGCCAATCTGAGAGAGTGATACAAAGAGAAAAATATGTTGAGTTCTGTTAAATATGAGGATTCCAATTGTGACTTACAAAGTGCCTAAGCAAAAGACTGCTGAAAGATAGAAATGTACACCAGATGAAGCCTCTGCATACCTGTTCTTATACTCTTCCCTAGGCATATGTTATCAGCTGTCAGAAACTGGATAAAGGGCAAGACAGGCCTGATTTAGCATGACTCTATACATCAGACAAAACACCCCACATCACTAAGCTGAATATTTATTATTGAAGGGACTTGTGACAGTTTTCTGAAAGATTTAAAACAAAACAAAACAAACCAAACAAACCAAAAAGGGACATTTGACTGTGTCAGGATGTGAGACTCATGCCCATTTCCTTTTCTACTGGCAAACTTACTCTGCAGTACTAAGCTACCACCTGGGTGATGCATTCTTCAGTGTCACAAGGCTAGTAAGAAAAATTACACTGTCTAGAGAACAAATTAATTATAGTCAGGGATAGAATGTAATCATTCCAAGCAAATTCTTCACGTTCCAAATTTTCAGAAAAAGGCTGGTTTAGGAAGATACCTGAGAAGTGCAATCTGGTATGATAGCACACTCACTCCCCACATCAGCAAAAAAAGGAAGGCTCGCTACACGCATGTGCGGGCATAAGTGCTTATCAGTCCTACCTAAAGGCAAGCTGACATGGGACACAGTATGTCTCCTCAAGCTGCTAGGCCATTAAATTAAGTGTTTCTATAGCCTTCCAGGTTTTTTTCCTCTATATCTGAGAAACAACTGAGAATTTACCACAGTAAGTTTTGTCCTTTTGTTGCTATATAAGCAGCAGGAACAAGAAATCAACCACCTTTGCAATGCATCTCAGATGTAATGAAACTAGCTTTTAAAAATTTCACTGTCACAACTTTATTTTTAAAATGTGTTAGTAGGCTGGAGACTCAGAAAAGACAGAGAAATGTAAGTTCAGATACATACTTCTCTTTCACAGCCTTCGCATTCTTTTCATTTACCACCCCTATGGGTTTGGACAGATCTCTAAAGACTGCAGGATTATTCAGATCCAATTCTTCTGAAGTATAATCCTGTAAAATCCAGGGGAACTGAAAAAAAGAGATTAAATTTAAATTCAAAAACCATCTTTCAGCATAGAAAGAAATATAAACCTTTGACAAAATTTAAAAAAAAAAATAATTACCACAGGATATTGAGCAAGGTCATTGTAAGTTCGTCCTGCCATTGTGTTCAGCTGAATAAGATAGTCAAAGTTGGATATTTCTCTATTCACCCATTTCTGAAGGAAAAAAAAAAAAAAAAGATACAATTGAAGTCACTATATCAAAGGTACCACTATTGCAAATTACATCTTGTCAATATTTACCTGCCAGAGGACAGTAATGGCAAGTGAAAGGTACAAGACTGCAAGGATGGTACAAAAGTCCAAATTTAATTTCTTCTAATTATTTAGTTTCCCCTTGATTCAGTGACTGTGCTACCTATATGTCATTGATATCATGTCCCTGATTAATGGCAGCACTGTTTTAAATACAACTGGAAGCCTCAAAATAAAAAAAAAAAACCAAACAGGTGATGAAAAACAGAAATGAAAGAAACAAAAAGAAGGCAAATAAACACATACTGGGGAAAAGGGAACCAGAACTTTGAAACCCATTAGAGTTCTAAGGTCAAAGCTCCTTTATAGGTTGTCCCATTCATTAATTGTACAGAAACTTGCAAACTGAAATTCTCCTTGCACCTTTGCTTCACTATTATGTTTCAAACCAAATAACAGACAGAGCTGTGTTCAGGAGGGCTTAATATCTGTCTGTAGTGTGAAGGAGACATTTTTGCTGAAAACCCCAGTAAGAAAAGGTAGCAGGGAAAATTATTTGCACATGTAGTGAAAGTTACAAAATGTGCACTTAAGATTATGGACTAAACTCAAAAACAGTCTGCTCCATGCTTTCCAATCTAGTTGGATCATTTGTCATAATCACATCAACACAGCCTGGCTTTGCCATTTACCTCACTGACTGTAAACACAAAACACAGCAATTCTAAAAATACACGTGAAAGTTCAGGGCACAGACCGAGGGTACAGAAACTGGCAGTTGACATCTAAACACTGGAGGAAAAAAAAAATTAAAATCAGAGGAATGCTCTAGAACATTTATGCTGAAGTCTTGTACCTGCATCAAACCTGAAGCTTTGAAAAGTTCCTGCGGAGATCTGGTCCCAGAAATATTTGGAGAACGTAGTGACAATATTCGACTATATACTTTATTTCGTACCTGTCAGAAAACAGCATTAATTTAAAAAAAATATTCTGGAGATTGATGTTGCTAATTAAAATATGAAACAAATGGAACACGGTTATACTTTTAAACACTCCTGTCTCTTGCTGCATAAAACATTTGGACGTGGATGGATGCGAGATCCTTCGGTTACAGGATAAATAGGCGATGTTATGAAGTGATTTTGTAATGTTTTGTGTGTGTAGATGCTACAGAGAAAATCATTATTGTCAAAGAAGTCTTCTAAGAAAATATTGCTGCTGTTCAAACAAAATTACACCGATGTTTTCCCTACAAAACTATTTCAAAGATTTGTTTAGTTAAAAAACAACCACAAACCACTTAACATTTTATAGGAGCTATTTATAACCTGACCTACAAGCATGTAACTCACACTAAGTTCTGATATTTATCTTAGTTCCACATAAAAAGCATCATGACATTATCAGGGTTGGGTGGGGGAAATGTGTGGAGTTCACTGACTGAACCATGCATGATAGAAGTAGCAATGATTTCTAATCTTGTGGTAAAATGTAACGTCTCCTTTGCTTTATAATTAATTTTCTCAGAATATTTTAAAAAGATGTGTGGGCTTCAAGACATTTAGATTACTACTCATGTAATTTTAGTTACATAATGGTTCTGCTTCACAGCAGAGAGACAGGCAGAAAAAGAAGAACCTTGTTTTATCCAGCTTTTCACAATCAGTTTTTTGATGCCATGAGTGAGCTTCCCACAATGGCTGTTATTCAACAAACCTGTTGCCACTAGTGTTACAGTGGTATAAAGGACAGTAGACTCAAATTAGAGACAATGTGAACTTGACACTTGTGCTGATTATATCAATCAAGGAAATTTGGGAAGCCCATACCTCTTTATTGAAGTTTAGGAAATAATTGGTTTGATCTGTAAGGAAAATCTCCAAAGCTGATCTCCTCAAGTTGTACCGACGCAAATGTATCTCTCGAATTTGAGAAAGGTGCCATTTGAAATCAAATCCTACTCCTAGGAAAAGCACTTTGATTATTGACTTGAAATATATCAAAAACTTTTCATATAGACATAATGCAATATCATTTCCAACCACCCCAGAGTTATTCCTAGAAAAGGAAATTTTCTGTGTGGCTTGATCATTTTGTTAAGAAAATATTAACTTCAGCTATTGTTCTACTGAAAGAGGTAGAAGTGTAGAATGTTTTTGCTTTCTGATCAAAGACACATTATAAATGTATTCTGTTGACAAAAAATATGAACCAAATCCCTTTGCTTTCTTAAACAGGCTCAAACAGAAGTTCCACATTCTTGATTCTGAAGGAATCAGTCAGACACTGACCACCAAGTACAATATTAAGTACAGATCCACAATTGTGTCTCTTCACAATTAGTTTGACACTCATTCTCAAAAAATAATAATAATAAAAAAAAATCAAACAGCCTATCAAAAACGGAATGCTGAATTACACTGAAAAGAAAGAGATACTGATCATACTCACCTTCCTCTTTTTCAATGCTACCATCAAAGAAATAGATGTGCTGGGTAGTGATCTCCAGCCTGCCAGGTATCACATCAATTACCGTAATTAGTTCACAGTCTTCAGACAATATTAGCTTTTCTTTCTGACTTTGCTCATCCTTCTCATCCCTATTAAAAAAAAACAACCAAACAAAAAAACCACCAAACATTAAGTATTACAGTGTTGGGTAGATTATACAGTTGCTTAGGTACTTAGTAAGAGTACAGTTCAGAAAAGAATCAATTTTGAATGGCATTAAAAGTACAACATATGAAGCTACTTCCATCAGCAGTTTCGGATGTTTCAGACTAGACTATCAAACATCATTTCATAGCACTGCTCTTCAGGCCTGACATTTCAGTCTTGGGCACAAGGGACTTGACTCCCAATAAGTATGAAAACATGAAGGCTGCATTTCCCATTCTCGTTTAATTGTTATGTGCTTAAATTCTCTGGCCCAGAGCAGAGCCAAGTCCTGGTTCATGTGACTAAAATTATTTTCCTAAGTATTTGAAGTAGTGGTTGCTCAGAAGTCTATAGATAGGACACATCAAAACCAAGCATTTAATAACATTAAAGGTCCAAGAAGATGCATCAGTATCACTGAAAGGGTCACATCTCTACTGGACTTCAACTGCATAGGTGCACACAGATGCACTGACAACATTGCATGTCCATTTACTGGAGTGAAGCATTTGTAAACTCTCCCTGCCCTGCCTCACCCCACCACAGTATCCCCTCTCCCCCACCCCTTTAAAAAAAAAAAAAAAAAAATTTAAAAGGGTGACAAAAGTGACCTGAAGGAAGCACATCAGGCCTTCTCTCTGGAGTGGTCTTAAACACGGTAGACTCTAGCAGAATAACGCCAGGCAAGCAAACATACATGCTATGCAGATGATGGTACAGGGAATGGCCCTGTTATCTATGGGCAAGAGGCAGTTCCAGGATGGTCTATGTCCCAACAGGGCAGACTCCCTCTTGGCAATTATAGCCGATGTACATAGCAGAAAAGCCTCAACAATTCTGGAGCTTCAGCTTCAAACCAACTGTGAGCAATGTTTCACTAATGGATGCTCAGAAACATTGGCTTTGCCTTATTTCCCCTGGGGATCTTCAATCTCATTTTTGACAATGATAAATCCAACAGCAAGTTTTTTTGCTTTTCAAAACTACTACAAAGCCCTTGATTGAATTGTTAAGGCCAGAAAAAAAAACCAAAAAACCCACAAAAAAAAAAGCAAAAAAAACCCCCAACCAAACCAAAAACACAAAAACAAAAAACAAACACCCCACCTTTGTTCCCTAATCAACTCCAAAACTTCACCCTAGCACAGAAACAAATTACAGCTGTTCTGATCTGCTAAACTTACAAATTGGAACTGGCTGCTGTGTCGTCTTCTGGTAGCTCAAGAACATCATCTTCCAAGTCACTCACTTTCACCTGCTTCACCACTTCCAGAAGTAGAGACTCACTAGAGGGCTGTGTCTGGTGCACACCTATCATCAAAAAATAAATAAATGCAGCTCAGAAAAATTTTTGCTACAACACTTTCAAAAAGTTAAGCTACTTAGTGTATAATTTACTGTTGAATGTTGGTTTTAACTCAGTAAGAAGCAATCAGACTTCTGTACTTTCAGGGGCAAGCAAACACTAAATATACTCCCTGAATGATACTAAACTATAAGCCAGATGGTAACTATAAAAGGAACACAAACACATTACAAAATTTTAATCCGAATTTATGAGGACATACCCAATAAAATATTTTGCAGTGTTCTGCCAGATACTGTGAAAGTGTGCAGATTTCACAGAAATTCACTGCATTTGATTTTTGCTTACTTGGGTTTACAAGAGTGGGTTGGTTTTGGTTTGAACCTTGATATCCAGTACCAATTAAAGAACAGTTTACAGCACTAACTCAGCTGTTTGGCACACTTCTGAAATAGAGAAATTCTTATCTACATGTTTTAATAATGATCTCTAAAATGTTAAACACTGATACTCTCTGTTTACTTTTATCTCATTGTTCTCTTTCCTTGAAAAAATAAATCTTATGCAAAAAGAACATGCGACTGCTTATTTTAAAACAAAGAAATTATTTATTTTATTTTTGTTAGCAACAGTAATACACATTTTGATGAACAAGTGGAAAAAAATTCTACTCAGTAGGAAGATGCTGTTTCAGTTCAAAGCATCACTCTTATGTCACACATTTTACTATAGAAGAAATAACAAAAAAATCAATATTTAAGTGTCTACCATACACTACAATACAAAGGATAAGAGTATATATTTCTTCAGTAATCACTGAAGAATCTTAAATGAAACAGTAAATGTAACTTTACCTAAATTATCTCTCAAGTCACTAGCATCTTGATGAGAGTTGAAGTTGTAATTCTGCACTAGTTTTAGTCTCATACGCGAAAAATTTTCCACATTTGAAAGCTTCCAGTGAACAGGATGCTGTTTCCTAGGAAAACAAGAATATTCATAAAAACAGTTAAAAGAAGTTAAATAGTTACGTGAATATACTGCTTACAAGAGTACACATTTGGAAAAATACTGGGCATCTAGTTGTAACATTGTAAAACATAAAAGCAATAAACTGCGTTTCATATCACAGCCCTGATCATCCCAAAACACATTGAAAACAGTATTTATTTTCTACTGAAATATATACAATTGTTTAAACTTTCAGTTAATTACAGTTCAAACACTTAAAAAAAACACACACAAAAAAAATCAACATACACACACACAAATCAAAACAAACAAGCAAAACACACAAACAAAAACAACAAAAAAACCCAACAACAATGAAAACCAACGTAAAACAACAAAACACAACTTTATCCAGAACGTCTCCAACGGCTAAGACAGGAAAAATGTATCCCTTAAATTTAAAGTTAGCTTCATACATAAAAACTTTAGGTTATTTTTAACAAGTCTTACTCTTTCTTTCCCAAAAGAACCACTGATCCGTAGGATCAACTTTTTTGCAATGACTTCATTGATAACTAATTTTTATGTGTCACTTAGTGAGAAAATACAGGTAACTTCAAACTTTGCATTTTGATGATTAAATGCAGAGAACACTAGAAAAGACGCTTTTGATATTAACTTCATATCTCAGAAAAGTTATCAGAGTCAATTTGACAAGGTTCAAACCATGTCAGACACTTAAATTATGTGACCAAATTCCTTCTAAACATCATATATGGTTTGATTTAGGAACTTCAATCTTACATTTCAGACCAAGGACCACGTTCAGAGAGCAAGTAAAGCTGGGCTGCCCTCCACTGTCTCAGAGTAGCTGTGTGTTGACCATGAAGTTGCTTTAGCATACTGTTGTATCGCAGATTTTCCTGTCGTGCCTTTCTGCTGAATGGTTCCACAAAATGCTCCTGAAAGATCATTGAAAATAAATCTAGCACCAAAATAACTCTCACACCTGAAAACAGAGTTTTGTGGCTTGTAAGAGTTCTTATAAATTAACAGACAACAACAAAAATGCTTAGCAGAAAAAACTACTGAAAATTTAAGGTAATGCTTATGATTGAAATTTTAAAAAGCTCAGTACTGTAAGAAACAGCACCAAACTTTGAGTTAAGAGACATGAAGAAAGCGCTATCAATGCTGAATCCATATAAAAGCAATTTTTCATCATCAGAAAAGTGGTCACTGTTGGAAATCCTATTATAATAGGTCAGATTTTTCTTTAAATTCTGGTATTCTAGAAAATGACTCATACTGTATTCTTCCTGTAGCTACTCGAATAAAAAAAAAAAGACTTATTGCAAGGATCCTTCTAAGAAAATAAAGGGAAAGCAAGAGAAGTGTAACTTAGCTATGATATTTGCTGGAATTGCCAGTTAATTCTCTAACAATTAAACTGAGCCTGGACCTTATACAGAAAGGGCGGTTCAGAATTTTTTTTTTCCCACGCATTAAATAGAAAGCTTTCACTAATTTAAATATTTTCATTGGTTTTAAGTAGGGTTAAAAAAAAATACAAAAAGAAAAAAATCACATTCATCTCATAATGGAGATGATGTTACAATAAATCAAAACATAAATCAGAGTAAAAGATGATGCATCGTATAGCTGAACATAATTCTAAATTGTTGTATTATGAGAAAGGCCTGAAATAGTTCTGCTTACAGAGAAGACTCTTAACTAGACAGAACAGAAATAAAAACTATATCCTACAAGTGTATATAATCACACTGCCCATGAAGTCTCAAATCAGTTAACCTGTCTGCAGTCACTTGACTTGGATTATCCTGGAATTTAGTTTCTCCCTCTTTTAGAAGCCAGCTCCTGAGACAGTTCTTCTAAGAACTTTTACTCACTCAAAACCTTACCTGAAATTTAAGCTTACTTTCTCCTCTCTCTCGGTCTCGCTTGTGCATGTTCACCATAAAAGCTTCATAACAATCTTTCCAGTAAAGTGCCATCTGCTCGTGATCATGCCTGAATGAATTGTCTTCATACTGCTTCATATTTGGGATAATCTGGTTCCACCAAAACAAAATGTACAACACATTTTCTAAATGAGCTCCTCTGATTTCATGGCTAGAAAGAAGGGTAAAATGATACAAAAAGAATGTACTACTTACATATTTGTCAATATAAACTTGCCACTCATCAGAGCTGCAGTATTCTTGAAAGTCCTCAAAGAAAGATGGGCTGCCATTGGTAGGAGGCAATGAAGGGAGATGCAGGTTCATGAAGAGAAGTTCATAAATCTTGGATACCAATGTCCGAACAAGAGGAATCAGAAATGAGTAGGTTTCTGTCTTCTCTTCAATTGATCTACTCAAGATCCCTTCCAGCTTTCCCAAGATGTAGCATGCTTCAGGCTGACTCTCAATTACTTTGGTCTGAAGGAGGGTGTTTAGTTTTGCTGCTGCCATGGCACAAACCTACACAGACAAACAATGAAAAATGACTGTAACTCTTCAAATAGTACTTCTGAACACCTATCCTAGCTTAGGAGCTTGTACATATTCTGTCCGCATCCCAGGTAGCCTGAAGGCACACAAGTATCAAATACAGGCACAGTTCACTTATTCATCTTGTGATGACCAAATCTGAGTCAGCTACAACTCCTAACTTACACAGCTGCATTAAGAACTTCACATATCTAAACCAAGAATCCTGGCTTTGCTGAAGGGCTCATACTCTAGGCACAGCTCTGATAACTTTGTTTGAAATCTTGACTTGGTAGAATAGTTCAGGTTCATGTTCACTTAATGTATGTAAACCTGAAACTGCTAATAAATATATTTTATGGTAGAAAACAAAAAGTCATAATCAGAATCACTGTTCTACTGCCACTGGATCCTACAGGCCCATATTCATACGGCTTACCCTCTATCATTTTTGCATGCTCAGGAGGTGCACATTGACAGGACTGTACAGCAAATTTAAAAGAAAAAACGACAAAACCCAAAAACCATTAAAACATCTTCCTTATAGAAGAATGAAGGACTGCCGCCAGTCTGCTCACGGGTAGGAGCCACTCCACCATAAATCACAACAGTTACATCAAGCATGTATTTAAAACACAGTATCACTTGGAGGAATTTGCGACAAACCTGTAAGTTATCTTGTGCAATGAATCCAAGGAGCAACTGGACTTGCACCTGTGAAAGCCTAATTGCTTCTAGGCCAGCAGAGTACCAGACTGACAGGCTGTCCATGAGAGTCACTAGTTCTTCCAAGAGCTATTGTAAAAACAGAGATTTGCTTGAAATAAAATTAACAACAGCTACTCCAGCTAGAGGCACAATAATTTCAAAGAGCAAAAGAGGCTGTGTTTACACTTCTAACTTGCCCAAACCCACAAAAATATCCCAGAACACTACAGTTAAAAAAAGTAAATTGAAACAATTTCTGATTACAAAAATCCATCTAGCCCAGTATGTTAACTCAAGTTATCTCCCCTGAATACAGACAGACCAGTACATAGCAGACATGCTTATGTTTTTCCTGTATTTTAATGCCAGTAAATGCCACTTTCTTAGAAAAGTTAGAGACTCCAGGAGTAGGAATACTACAGTTGAAAAGACACTATTATAAATAGCACAGATGTCATACCAACTTGCAATTTCTGGGCTTGGTACATATAACATAATATTTCATTCTCTTGCTTTGTATTTTAAATTGAGTGTAATGCCTGTATAATTTACCAGCAACAGCAATATCCACAGTACCCTGAGATGGAAAACATGGATTCTTTCATGAATATCTGATTTAGTGAAATGCTTGAAACTTCCTCACAACTATTACTGACTTTTAAAAACTAAAAAAAATAAAATAAAAATAGAAGGCACTCCTTCCTGTTGGTATTTCGCTACCAGGTAGGTATGCACAAGGCAAATGTCATATTTCACTATCCAGACATGTTTGCTTATAACTAAAATACCTTGATACATTTCCTAATAAATTACTCAAATGTAAAATCATTCTTTTGTCAAGCCCCAGAATGCTTCTGTGGCAGACTGAAAGCTGTCCCAATTGGAATATTACAGTACTTTAGATTCTTTCTAGATAGAGTGGAAGATAGTTTATGAAAGAACTGGCTTTTAATTCAGAGTTGGCAGTAACAACTCTCATTGCTCCAAAGTTCAGATCTTGTTTCTAATTAGATTTCACAAATCTAGATCACAACAGAAGGAAAAGCTTTTTACCAAGAGGCTTTTAAAAAACCAAACAATTAAAAGCTTTAAGATTAAGCTATGTTTACTTCTAAGTAGGTGTTCTGGAGGACAGCTTCGGAAGTGTTGTGTTGATGACATTACACTTTTTTTCAAAAAAAAAAAATTTTTTTAAGGATTTATCATGATGCAATGATGGTTTACATGTAATACCTCTCCCCTTTAGCCTTGAAAAATGAAAAACTAATGACAAATCAGTGAAAGAAGCAAGTCCACTGCCAGAAGTTACATAAATGTTGAGGCAAATTACTGGTTTTCTTACATGCCAAAAATGCAGGAGAAACAGCCAGATGACAGAAAGCTTCTTTACCTTACTATTTATTGTGTCTGCTAGTAATTTTCTTCCCCAGACCTCATGTTTCTGACTAATGCACAAAATTAAGCTATTTGCATATATATGCAAAAAATCACGTTGAAACTCTAATATGGGTCAAAGCCTAGAAGTGACATTTCTCAGTTTGCAGCTGAAAGCAGAGTTTTGGCTGGTCTTTTATTCAGGACACACACAGTGAGTCATACATGCTAATAAACAGTGCAAAATCTGCTTATGCTACAACTGACATTGTTTCATTAGCTCCTGTATTTTCTAAATATTTCTCCAGTCTGAAGAGCCCTGGAATTTCAATAAGTACCACCAATTACAGGCCTATTTCATTTGCAAAATTTAAATATAATCCCACTAGCATTTCCATGGTTTTACTCCTTAAGGGGCAATCTAATCCATTCCATTATGAAGCCTTATTCTGTAGTATCTACAGTTTTAAAACATATGCCTAGAAGGGGTGACAGTATCCCAGCAGCCAACTTTTGAATTAACATTTCAGCCCATATAAAGTACTTCCATTATGCTGTTACTATACCTTTTCTGTCCATAAATTTGAGTTAAGCAGTCCTTCTGCCTGCAGGAAATCTTGCACAATTAGCAAGAGTTTAAAGGCATTTTCAGCATGTGTAGGGAGAGCTTTTGAATCTCTGTTTTCAGTGACTGACCATTCTAACATCTTCTCCAGCAAGCTGCATCGAAAACAAAACCCAGAAGTAATTATTACATGTTCTAAGTGTAAGTGGCTTTAAAAAAATCCAATTAAGTATTTAATCGAGTCTCTTAGTCTCCAGTGACATAAATACTGTCTTCTTGATAAGCCAATGAGCTAAAAGAGATTTTGAGAAGCTCATGAAACCACAACAGTTTGAAAACCTTAGGACCACTTGACACTACTAAATAGGTAGCAGAATATACTTCTGACAGTATGTGAAGAGAGAGCAAAGAAAAGTACATCTTGTTGGGAAACAGGCACCCCCTTCCCAGCTTCACTAATGGCCCTTGTTTTCTCTATTCTTCCTCAAAAGGAATGAAAGAGACCAACTTTGAACTGTACACTCACTTGAGTTTTATTTCATCAGAAGGTCGTAGCAACTCATTTGATACCCCCAGTTTGGTCAGTGCAGAAAACACCTGCCCTCTCTCAATCCAAGCAGCATCATCAGATTTTTCAATGCCTTTCCACATTATACACAGGAGGATGTCTGTAAGTAACTGTATGAGTTCATTATCATCCCCCTAAAAAAGAAGAGAAATATTTACAGCCTTTCTAGTCTAGAAAACCTTTAAAATGTTTCTCTTTCATTACAGTCCTCATGTTTGCATGTTTCAGTGTTTCTGAAAACTCTGCAGTCTGATGTCCAATTGCTAAATACATGAAAATGCAAATACAAGAGACTGTGACTTGCTTGTATGTTGTAATACATACTGACTTGATCTCTACATCATTATTTCAACCTGAACTTTAGCCACCCTTAATTTTTTCCACAGCAAGTCTTGACCATGTGTCTTCTGGATGATAAAGGACAGCAAAATATAGATATGGGGGGAGTTTGTAATTTTTTCTTTGTGGTATTTCTTTTCTTGTGCATGTTGGGGTATAGATGTTGGGGGGGGGGG